>CAIGRK010320918.1:0-13570 GCA_903798315.1 Fraxinus greggii | reverse complement strand
TTTTTTTTTTTTTTTTGATGGTTATTATATTTTCAGTCTGTATACACTGTCACCGTGCTAGTTAACAAAAGTTATGGTGCTAGTTGGCTGTGTTGCAAAGCACCTTCCTAATCCTCTCAGTATCCCATATGTGGTGCATCCCATAGATCAAATTTAATGGTTGTGCTATGCCTTGGGTTTCTCTGTGCTTGACGTGTACTGATTTGTTTTAAAAGCGAGATTAAATTAGGTTTTCTGGAAGCAAATTCACATTTTAGCTTGTGAAAGAGATAGTCATGTGACACTAGTGGGTAGTGGAGGGATCAATTCATGCTTGAGTTAGAATGATAGATATGCTAACTGGTTATCTTATGCTTCAAGTGCTTGATCTTTTACCATACCCCATTTTGATGGTTCCTTTCTTGAATATCCTCGAAGATAGACGCACAAGGACGTAGGGCTTCGTGCTGACGTGGAGTGCTCTGTGTATAGATCTTGAGGAAGTTCATCTCTTGTTTTGTCAATAAAATGTAATTGTGGTTGTCTGGGATTGTCTAGGCTTGCAGTTGATTGCTATTTCACAGACTTGTAGGGTTTATTTTTATACATAGAAGTATCAGGAACTCAATAGTCGTGTGCCAGAAGTCAAGCATCTAATGATACTACAGCATTCAAATAAGGAGTGAAGATTAATCTAAAGTACTACAGAGTTTTGAGAAATGTTCGACGGGACTTTGCTAGGCAAAGTATGTCTTGAGGCATAAGCCTGAGTAAATTAATAAAAAAAATAAAAAAGATTATAGAAATACAATGTATGTTTCATAGTTAGCCATGTAGCTCCAGGAAACGTTTACAAACTCGTAATGAAGGATGTGCAACGTTTCCTAGGAAACCCCTTCTTTTCAAGAGGATTCATGATATGTCATGCCCATTTAAGTTCTCTGCTTGGCATCGAATTAAATCATGGGAACATAAAGTGGATTAACAAATTTAAAAATAATAGATTAATGAAGTAGTAATTACATGATCATTTATCCCCAACTAGAACTAATAGTTGAAAACACATGAAATAATTGCTTAGTATTTGCTAGAACTTTGCTTGGTTTTGAATGTTAAAGGAAAGAGAGGGAAAAAAAGTGAGAAAAGAAAAGAAAATGAAAAAACAGAGTTAAAACAGGAATAATACAAAAGGAGAAGAAGAGTGAATATTCCTGCAAGTCTATCTCTGGCTGTCTTCTGCCAAAAGTTGCAATGTGATATGGGGGACACACACCCTTTGTAGGAGTAGAGGGCTAGGCCTAGCACGTAGACTTTTTACTTCTCTTCTCTAATGCCTGTTTGAGCCCCCTTTTTGCCCAAAATTCATTTTGGAATAATATTTTGTTGGAAAATGTGTGGTTAAAAAATAAGAAAAAGTTTTGAGTTTGTGAGTAATATTATTTTATTGAAGAATGCGTGGTTGAAAAAAGAGAGAAAAATGTATTTTGGAAATAATGGGTACTATACAAGGGCCTAATCTCCTTTTTTTTGTTTTTGTTTTTGTTTTGTTTGTTTTTCTGTGGTTGCCATTGGGTTTTATCGCAACTGAAAAAACCACCTTTAGAATGTTTTTGGGCTACAAAGATAAACACCCTAAAATCGGAGGTTGGTATTAAGGAATGTCCAGAAATGGCAAGACTAAGGATTGCACACATCAGCTTCCCTAAGGGCGTCACTAAGTCAAGGAATCATGGTGTATGCTGTGACAAATGGCACGTAAAGCTTAAGCTTTGAGGCTTCTAATGTACACCTCACACATGAGACGATCTTAAGTGTGCACCTTGGATGCTTTTGAAAACACTGGTTCTGCAAATGCAAGGTGTTTCTCAACGAACTCCTTGTCTCCTGGTCCATTTTTGCCGGTCAACATCTGGTTGATGTCTTGTTACACTAGTTTGCCAAATGCTTGGCATCTAATTTTACCATTGCGGAGATTTTGTACTGAATTTGCTAATTGGGCAAGACTTGCTTTGATGAAATAGCTTTTCATCTTTCACAGGTTCTGTCTTTTTTGAATGACGTCTTTGATACTCTTCTGAAGGCACTTTCAGATCCTTCTGATGAGGTACCTTGTTCTACTGCCTTTGTTCACAGTGCTATTTTTCAAATTTGTGTTTGTATTCTCAAAATCTACAGGGATATCGTAATATTGAGTATTATCTTTTTCTAGAATTAAGTTTCTGTGTCTTGTTTTTGCATGTATTTGTGCTATATTTATATATACTGTGAACTGAGTATTGTGTATGTTAAAGGTTTGGAGAATTCTGAACTCTGCTGCACTTGATTGATGTTAAGTTAGAGATTAAGATGAATCCAGTGTCTCTTCTAGTGGATTTGACTCTATAATTGCTCCAGGTGGTACAGTTATTCTTCTACTTATTTCATGTGGAGATTGAGTGCTAGGGGAACCCATGTACCTGAACTTCCCGCTTTGAAAGAGGATGGGGGGAGGAGATAAAAGAAAAGAGATCTGACTAGTACTTTGTGATCTTGAAATCTTAATATTGAGGACATACCCAATTTCATTAATGTAATCTTCTGCCTCCAGAGTAGCATACTCAATAACTTCCCTTCCCTTTCCTGACAAATATAAAAAAGGGGGTCCCAAAAGCCTTCTCAATTTCTGCAAGACGATATAATAAATGAAATAAATGATATTTATTTCCCATCTGCCCGACTGTTAAAACCGTAGCTGATTCCTTCTCTTCTGCAAGCTATAGAGTTGTTACAACAACCTCCCAAGGCTGCTGTCCAAGCAAGAAATGCAAGATCATTTGTTATCTGGCTGGCCTTAGAAAATTAGAATTTGTTCTTCCAACTAATCTCTCATGAAAGGATTTTACTCTGAAGATTTCATACTTGACACCTCCAACACACTTGGTGACTTGTGTGTTCATTGACAGTAATATTTTTTCAAAAGATTTCCAACAATTTAACTTCAGACGGCTCACATTTCACTTCACATTAGAATGAAATGGTCTACTGACATCAGATACACTAAGACAATGATAATATAAGTTGATAACTTTTGAAGCTCAATTTCGCTGGGCACAATATTTGCGTCTAGAATGTTGAGTGAATACTTCTTGATAGTTTACTGAGATGTCATTCTTTCCTGCTGTTTGTCCTAAACTACCATGTTTTGTTTGAGGGACAAAATGTGGATGTATCTAAAATGGAGAGAATTTTTCCTTTAATGACTTCATGGGAAGAAATTAATCCCTTTTCTGGCAGGGAAAGACAAAAAGTGGATGAGAATGAAAATTTAATGTTGGAGATCAGTGGTATTTTCCATTGATCCCATTTTCAATTCCCTCTTCTTTGCCCTCGTTCTGAATCTTTCTACTTTCAACCATATCAAACATAACTATTTCAGGGCTCATATTTCATATATGTTGATGTTTACAGTATTTTACATCTAATTGGTGTTTCCGTTAGTTTAGGGACTCGTAGACGAACTCTAGTAGTTAAGAATCTACCGTAATTTGAAAAGACTTCAGTGCCGCATCTTATGATTTATGAACGTGTTTAATAGGATATGTGTATACTTACAATCCTTTTAAACATTGTACCTTCATCACTTTTTCATTGAATAATGTGGTCATATGCTCGGTTCTTGGGAAAGGGTCTCACAACAGCATAGATATTATAATTTTTTTCCTTCTCGCTCTTCTTTTCTTCTCAGGTAGTTCTTCTGGTACTTGAGGTGCACGCATGCATAGCCAAAGACGACAAGCACTTTGTCCAGCTCCTTGTTTTTTTAGTTCAAAATTTTCGAGTCGACAACTCTCTTCTGGAGAAGTAAGCTTTGTAGTCCTGACTTATCTTGTCATGATTTTATCTGGTATAGTTATATAGTGGAATAAATCCCATTCTTATTTCTCTTGCAGACGTGGTGCTCTGATAATTCGCCGACTGTGCGTACTATTAGATGCTGAAACAGTTTACCGAAAGCTATCTACAATTCTTGAAGGAGAATCTGATTTGGATTTTGCGTCTATTATGGTTCAGGTCGTTACATAGTACCTAACCCAATAAAAGGAATGCTAGTGTGTGATACTTTTTATAACTGCATCATATATATTAGTATCTTTCTTAGTATCAGTTATCAACTTATCAATAATCATTTATGCCATTTTTTGTAGGAAGAACTTGTACGTTCTTGTATTTAATGACTAATTTTTGTACATTCATTTCTTATCAGGCTATGAACTTGATTTTGCTCACTTCATCTGAGTTGTCTGGCCTTCGTGACCTCCTCAAACAATCCCTGTCTAATGATGCTGGGAAAAAATTATTTCTTGCTTTATATGCCTCGTGGTGCCATTCTGCAATGGCTATAATAAGCCTTTGCTTATTAGCTCAGGTAAGAGCCCTGTGCTTGAAGGCTTCCCATTCCTATCTCTGTCCCTTGTCAGTTGTCATGTGTAATAATAAGACTCGGGCTTGGCCACCCTTTGTTGGTTTTTCTTTCCAGACTTACCAGCATGCAAGCTCCGTCATTCAATCTATGGTTGAGGAGGATATCAATGTTAAGTTTTTAGTCCAGTTGGATAAATTGATTCACCTTCTAGAGACTCCTACATTTGCTTACCTTAGGCTACAGGTAATTGTAGTTTTTGAATAGCACATGTGGTTGTTGATTAGTCTGCTAGATTTATTCATGTACTGATGCTTTACAATATGTTTTTTACCTAGTGTGTACAAATACTAGATTGATTATGAATACTTACTGACATCTGTACATTAGATACGATCGAAGTTCCTTTATTAATGTTTAGTTTCTATCTAAGTTGTTCGCCATCCTGCTGTGACTGAGTTATAAAAACTTAAATAGTTAACGTTAGGGTATGGTCTATATATTTTAAAGTGGATTAATTTTATTCTAAACAAATGTGTAAGAGGTGGTTGTCAAATTATATTCGCTAGTGCACAAATCTATTGAATACAATTATATTCGCTAGTGCACAAATCTATTGAATACAGAACAATGTTCACGAGATGGAATCCAGAGGGACACAGTTTAGAAAGTTCAATCTTATCTAAGTTATTAGGCTAGCCTAGTTTACGAAATTGAATTTGTTTGAAAATAATTGAAACTAAAGATCAATAAGGAAATTAAAGCTAGCAAATTGAAATGAGAATTTAAATTACCAAAGGTTTAACTTCATAATCTCTAATTATTGAATAATTCCCAAAATTGGATCGACAACTCGAAATCAATCTATTGTCATCTCGTATATCTAACAATGAATTCAAGTCATATAAATCCAAGACGGGTCCATATTTTCGTTTGATTGATTTTCTTAGCTTTCCCCGTATCTAATAAAAAAACATATAATCAAAGTTGTCATGTCCTAAGAATTCTTCCATCAATTATAATGAAAATAAGACGAAGAAATGAAATTACTTTGAATCTTTAAGGAGCCGAGCATGGATTAGTTAAATGAATTACTAATTATAAAAACCTACGTGCTATTAAAGATGAAAGAACATCCAATTTAATCGTCTGAAGAAGCTAGATCCATCAACATTTAAATGTGTGTAAATGGAATTGTGGCAATAAAATGAGAATTTTGTAGGATTTCATTCTGTACTTTGATCAAGAAAAATTAAAAAGACGTAATTGAATTGAAAGACTGAGTAGATTGAACCCGACATGAACAAAGAAAGAGGTTTTGATATGGGTTCTTTAATATTCATTAGCACCAGACATAGCCTTCGACCCTTTTTTCTTCATTCTATCTCTCCCTCTTCTTAGAAGTTGTCTTTTTTTCCCTGCGTAGTCTCTCCATTCTACTTTTTATGAGTGCATCAGAAGAATTCCTTTTAGGTTTATTACTGGCACTGCTTTCTTTTCTTTCAATCTAGCTGGCAGCCCCTTTATTTCCATAATCTGCCATATTTATCTCTTATTCTCATGTTGGTTGCCTATTTCTTTCCAACTCCTAAGGCTAACAAACACCTTCATTGTGTTGGCTGTTCTCCCTTTTTGTTTCCTTTACTTGTTTTCCTTTTTTTACACCAACCAAACTCACTGTATTCCTTATTTTTCTTTACGGCAATGTGGTTTTATATCCTTTTTTAGTGCTTCCGTCTTGTTGCTGCCTCAATGTTAACCACGGCTGGATGAATAACCTTTTTTTTCCTTGTGTTGAATACAGGTCCACTTCGTAATATTTGAGTCCAAGTTTGGTCCAAACCCCTAAGATTCCTTCTTTTTTTCTTCCCTTTGTAATTAGTCTCCTCACTATATTGCTTGTCCTGGTCCAAAATAAAACATGGTAAGTAGCTTAAAATCAATATGATAACTTGAAAAATACGATTAATGCCTAATTATGTATTAAAAATTTGTTTATCAAGGGTAGGTCTATACATTTTCAATCTTTTCCTAAGATTGACATATGGCGAAATCTCTTACATGCTATATTTTATGACCTCTTTTTCACTGTGATACATGCTTTGGATGAATAAACTAAAAGCGCAAATAAGATGGTCACTTCGTATATTTGGTTTGAACTAGTTTTTCTTGTGCAAGCTTGTGATAATTGTGAACTCTCGTCTAAGAAAGCTTTGCACAAACTCAAATTGCTGGAGAGGAACTCAAGGATGCAACTGAGAAAACACTATCCAGTAAATGTATTTATTTTACCTTACATGTCAACTTATCTATGGAACCATAACTGCTAATTTGTCAATCGATGTACAGCAAGGACAAATCACAAGAACTATCGGACAACATTGTGCTGTTGTAATGCCATTAAGTTTGCAAAACTAAGGATGTGCTAAGATTTGCTACAATTAAATGATGTCCATCCTATTAGTTTTGAGGTGGTTATGCTGGAAATCCTATTGCGACAGAACAAGACAAATACTAAACCTGGTCTTCTAGTGGTTAACTATGTTCAGTTATGAAGAAGTGAGAAATTTTTGTTCTCCTTTGTGTGAGTTGCATGGTTGGGGTTGAACTCTTGTCTGAGCCTGTTTCCTCTTCACATTTTCAGATTTCATATGTTACATGACCATTGCCGAATGGTGCCCTCTGATTTACTCCCTCACTGTGATTGAATATCTTGGAAGATGATTAGTTGAATCTCTCTCTCTCTCTCACTCTCTCATGCATATGCATTTACACATTGAGAAAGCTGTATTTATGATTAGTGAAGAAAAGTGGCATTCTTCTCATAGATCTTTAATATGTTTGTTGGAGATGGTTCCTTTCACTGCTAGAGACATACGATTTAATTATATCGTGTGGTTTTCAGTATTGCTTGATGGTGTTATATATTTATATCTTTTAGTTTTCTACAAAATTATTGTTTATTGTGCCATATGGAGTCTATTAAATTGTTCTCTTGTAGCTCCTCGAACCAGGAAGATATATATGGTTGTTGAAAGCCTTGTATGGTCTCCTGATGCTCCTTCCCCAGGTATGTGTGTGCTTATTTTCAAATTTGATGTGCATGGAAACATCAACATGCTCTGTATCACCTTGAGATTAAAGCTTGCAAAAGTTTGATGCTTTAATTAATTTTTGTTTCATGTAATGTGAAATTGGAAATGACCAGAAGTTAGTCTTCCTTTACAACATCATTGGCTTTTCAAATAATTGTAATCCAAGTTTTTTTTTATTCAGTGCATAAGTGAAGCAACACTATATTAATGTTTATGTGCAATTCACTTTCCAAGTCTAAATTATAGTTAATTCACCCAATGGATTTGACATGAGCTTTGATTTTTCTTTGCATAAATAGTTAGCTCATGATGGCGCATAGTTTAAGTTAATTGATCAACCAACTGAAGTTGAGATTATATGAATCATTTTCTGGTTTTGGCGAAAAAGGATTGGGCCTTCACTTGCTGATCACTTACAAGTTGAACTAGATCTCTTGTCACGCGTTTATTGGTCTGCACGGATGTGCTTAAAAGAATTTTTAGTCAAACTCTTGCCCATGTTTATTAGTCAGCGTGCGTTGTCAGATTCACTCGAGAGACTTTTTTGTTCCTTGACAATGTTTAAGTACTGTTCCCTTGCCTACATTTTGTGCCATTCATTGCCTAGATAATGGGAAATTATCTTTGAAGCATTTGGCACTTTGTATACTTTTTTGTTACAACATTCTTTTGATGCTTAAACTAATAATATGCTGCGTTAAATTGGATGCCATAAACAAAGCAATATTTGAATTTTCTGATTCTTTTAAGATGGCTTTATAATTTGTTTTCTGAGTGAATGTATGTTATAGTTAAGATTGTTTTTATATTTAATGTTCATAGCAAACAGGATTCATATGCATTGTTTGGTACTGTTAGTTTCTTTTGCTATTGATTCAGCAATGTATAGCCTTCTACATTGTCCGGACTCAATTAAAAACTGTGCCTTCCTGATTTTTTTTTATCTTTTATGTTCATAGCAACATGATTTTATATGCATGGTTTGCTGCTGTTGGAACTGTTAGTTTCTTTTCCATTTGATGCAGCAAAGTGTAGCCTTCAAGATTCTTCGGACACGATTAAAAACTGTGCCTTCCTTCAGTGGTGAACAGTTCAATCGAATATCATCAGGAAACTCGTTTTTGGATGCTAATTACATAGTTGGAGGTGGTGACCTAAATGAAGCTTCAAGGAAGATTCACAATGGAATAAACTTTGCTTCGAGCCTGCAGAAGTTTGAGCACATTCAGCAACAGCATCGTAGGCATTCGAAGATGCAGGCACAGTATCGCAACAGTTCTACTTCAGCCACAAAGGTTTGTTGTACTTGATGTCTAGTTCTTATATTGTTGTCATTTGGGACCTTCAGTCTCTTACTATTTTTGTTCGAATTAGGTTTTCAAACTAATCCAAATTAAAGAAGAAATAGACGGGAGAGAGAGGTACTTAAGATTTAGGTGATTTTAGGCTGTTGAGGTTAACTGATTGACGGTTTTTAAATACTATTTGACATTTTGTTTTCTTTTGTCGCTCCTGTAGATGTTTACTTACCAAAAAGATCTTTATCCTACTAGTCGATATACTTATTACAAATTTTCACATTAGATTCTGTTCAATTTGTAATCTCGTCATGGGTTTTCAGGATGTACAAAGACTAGAATCAAAGGGATCTTTGACCGTGCCAGACATGAATATGCCTCCTTCAAGATCGTTGCGCAGAGGTCCTGGCCAGTTACAACTTTAACTGTCGAGGTTATTTACGCAGCATCTCAATGTATTGAAGGCAGGTGACTGGTGAAGACAGTAAAAAATTGTAAATTGTATTTTTTAGGAGCTTTTGTTTTGTGGAATCTTAAAGGGGGATTGAGAAGGTGGGCGGTGGGTCTGGTTGTTTCTAAGCTATGCTTTCTGATATACAGAATATACCCACGTGGTTGTGTTATTTTTATTGAAAACCATGTGGGAAAAAGAGGTAGTTGAAATTCCAATCTAGGGTATATGTTGACTTTGTTTCCATCATTTATTCTAAATCATAATCTCTCTTTTACAATTATTGAAAATAAATATCACATATTCTCTATAGTGCTACCGACTCACATTTTCATTCTCCATCTCGAGATGTCCAACAGCTTAGTCGAACAATGAAGTCCATCATGGATGATTTTTTGTCGATTTCTAATTCTTCCTCTCGACTTTAGGCCCGTCTAAGGTGAGACCCTTCATTCAGAATGATGGATAAACTAATGAACTGGAATATTAATAAATATTATTAGAATTATTATTTAATGCCGTGTACTGTTACATAGATGGAATTGTGCTATATTGGAAACATAACCAGAGGTCCGACTGCATAAATAATTAGCAAAATTATTAAAAGAAGATGCATGCAAAAAGTGAAAACAAAGATTTACACACTCCAAATGCAGAATTATGTTGCATATATATTGATTTATAACTATATATTCATCGCCAATCAACGATCAGAACATATTGATTCTCATAACAGAAGATTGTGCACCTTAGATATACATAATACTGCGTGGAAGGAGGTATGATGAACAAAAGCCATGACGTTTAAAAAGTCCATACAGAATAGATCCATGACAAACAGTGGGATAGTTGCACTTAAAATTTCACAGGGCGTAAATTTTCTCATCAGAGTTGTAGTCATCCAAATCAGAAATATTTGCAGAATATGACCACGAGAAAGATTTGCTTCCACTTGCACGTTTGATGCGCCTCTGAGAATCGCTACCAAAATTTCCAAAATGTTGTCGGAAGACAAAGTAGCATAAACTAATCAGAGTCCCGACCAGAATAGGGGCACCCAACACAGTTATAGTGATAGCCATCCACGAGCTTTTCTTCCCCACGACCACAAATGCTATTGCTAAGAATGCCCCACACGTGCTAATGCACGCTGCCCACATTAGTTTGTTCACAACTGAGACAACTTGTTTCTGAGCTCTCGTGTCCCAGGCAACAAGGGTAATCTGAACGACGACGACAGCTAGAGAAATGAACAAGGCCGTGGAATCAAGAAGGCAGAAAACTCGAAATGCTATAGTGTTGGAAATAAGGGCTTTCCCTGCTTCTGGTCCCTCTGTCACGTATAGACCAGGCAAGTTAAATATGGCAAGGAATGCTATGGAGGCAAAAAGGACGGCAACCACTGTCACGGAATTTGTGGTATTTTGGACTGCTTCTCTATGAATTTTCTTTAGCTCTTTGGCAATACCAGAAACTCGTCTCTGGGTTTTCTCATTCTGTATGAGTTGGGAGTGCACTTCATGCTTAATATCACTTACAGTTCTTTTGAGTTCTGTTGCTTCATCAACTTGGCCAACATGCCTGGCATACTTGGCACCAGCCTCTACTAGAGCTTCCTTGATTTCCAAAGCTGATGCTCCATATTGGAGTTTGTCGGCTATGTCCATTGCAGTTTCACGTTGATTATTTATGACATTAACATCAATAGATCTGAACGTCAGCAAAAGGCTGACAATCTGAAATGCAGATGCAGTTCATTAGAGTGCTGAAAACTCAGAAGGTAAGGAACTAGAAGCAGATATCATGATATGCATTTCATAAACTAATATAATAGTCAATTATGTTATCAATCATTTCCTTCATATACACAATTCTATTATGTTTTCGTCTCTTTCATGTTGATTTAGTCTGTCTTCATCTACGCAAAATCTTCTAGCGTGGTTAGATTAATTAAAGTAAATAATATGCATCCCTAGATGGCAAACCACTTGATGAAGTTTAACTAACCCAATAATAAGAAAGAAAAATTCAAAATAACATGTTCACAAAATCACGCAGCAGAACAAATGCAAACAATGAACATGCTTAAAAACATGTTGATTCTCAGAATACTGTGTATTTTAGAAAATCAAGATCTTGTTGATTCTAGAAGAACGTCGAGCACTGATTTTGATAAACAAATTCGTTGGTTCACTAAGAATACCGAATTATTAACATGAAACTGAGAGAAAAATGTCAAGATATTTTATTTAAACAAAACCTACTCCAAAACCAACATAGTTGCGGCTGTTCAATAAAAATCTAATGCACATCCAATACAATTGCAACCTAAGTCTCTAAACTCCTAACAAACTATAAAATGAACTCTAAATAATGACAATAACAACATTAATTATATCTCTAAACTCCTAACAAACTATAAAATGAACTCTAAATAATGACAATAACAACATTAATTATATTAAAACCCATAAAATCAAAAAATGAAAAGGAAAAAAACCATCACATTCCGTGTCCACATTTGGATTACATCACAATGTTACAACTTTAACTGGATAATATTTGTGCATACTATAAAATCATATAGCTTCTGAATTATGATTCCTATGTGGCATTCCCTAAACTCTTTACTTATTTCATTTTAGACTCACTGCTTCTCGCAGGGGAACAAGAACTATAGACTCACTGAAGTGAAGAAGCTCTTGGTTTTTAGTTCCTTATGTAAGACTCATGATGCTGCTTCATTTCATTCTTATTTGCATCACAAGTTCAAAAATGACCATTAAACATGTTGACCAATGGATAGGAGATGTTAGGCTGAAATACCTTCACTAATTTTACCATAGCACATCTAGAACTTGAAAATCTAATTTCCCCCTAACCTCTGAACTTATTTCTTCCTTGCATTGTGATAAATATTATCTCTGCAGTAATAGAACTATAGAAGGACCTTATATTAAACTTGTTCTGACTCCCGTGCAATGAACTATTCCCAAGACATTTCTTGGCGGTATAAAATTAAGGAAAAAGGAAAAGGTTTAGATCTTGTTTGGCACATATTTTTTCAAGGGGAAAAAATGATTTTCTTTTCTAAGAATTTATGTTTAATAAGTGTCGAAAGGTTGTGAGTCATGTAGAATGCAAGGTTGAAAATAGTTTTCGGAAAAAACGAATTTTTGATAAATCTTTGACAAACAAGCCTTTAGTATCCTGAAGGTCAGCTGTATGAAATTGCTGGACAATGATTTCCTCTATTTTAAAGAATTAGAGGATAATGTCAAACGTGAATTGGGCAAAGGACTATTTACATGAAATAAATATAACAATTCGAACAATGGAATAAACAAAACAAAACAAAACCCCAAAAAAATAGGTTTTCCGCTACTAAAAACACATTAATTAATCAGTACCTGAGGGCGATTTTTCCGTGTGGCTATATGCGCAGCTGTATTACCCTTCTTGTCACGTTCATTTAATATTGAGTGATCAGATTCCAGTAATTCCTCTACTACAGAAGTATCCTGACCTTTTACAGCCATATGCAATGCAGTTTGGCCCTTCTTATCTTTGATGGAGATAATTCCTGGATCCCTTTCAATAAGTGCTTTTACAATATGTAAGAGGCCATATCTTGCAGTTGTGTGCAATGCAGTTTTCCCATTCTTCCTTACAATTCTTATTGAGCTCACATCAGCGTCTAATATGGCATTCACAACATCCAGATGACCCTGCACAGAAGCTGAATATAAAGGGCTTGTGTTTGATGAGTTGCATATTTTACAGAGTTCAGGCCATCTCCCAAGAAGTTCCTTCACAATTTCTGAATACACGAGAAGTCAAGATTATCGGTTAAGTGTCAACTCTCCAAGTATGTTCAAGCACAACAAATCACAAGCAAATTAAAATTTATAAATTACAGGAATATAGTGCCTGAAAGCCAGAAAAAAAAAATCATAAATTTCTAGAACCAGTAACCCGCAAGCTTGCTACTCTCATATGAAACTTATATCATTTCATTCATTGTCAACAAAGTCAATAAATGCTACCACCTTTAAAATAAAGAATCTTATTCAACACATGATTATCTACGTTTACTTCTGCATTAGGATTTATATACCAATAGCCCATAATCAGAAACATAACAGGTAAACAAATTTCTATTCCATAAAGGTAAAAATAATAAATTTTATGAAATGAGACGGCAGAATAATTCTAGTTGAGTGCTTGTTTGATAAAGATTTTCTGAGAAGTGATTCTTTGAAAAGTATTCTTTTTGTTTGAGAATGTATGGTTAAAAGTAGGGAAAGGTCGAAACGTAAAAAATGAATTTTTTTTTTTTTTTTGGAGA
>CAIGRK010320834.1:0-10342 GCA_903798315.1 Fraxinus greggii | reverse complement strand
TAAATATAAACTAATACATTTGATTGAAATTTATTCCCTGTGGAACAATAACTCTTAACTCATCACATATTACTTGTCAACGATCCTACACTTGCAGGTTTTGCACGAACAGTGATCTCTCACTGATCTAGGAAAATCAACAACAAAATCCATTGCAATCTTCTCTGATTTCCATTTGGCTATGTCCATAGGATTCAATAGCCCCAACGGCCTCTGATGTCTTCACCTATTGACAAACAATGCATTTGGACACAAACAGAGCTATATTTCCCTTATATTTCTCTTCCAAAATATGTCATGCAAATCTTTATACATTTTGGTTCCCCCTGGTTGTGCAACGTAAGGAGTAGAATGAGCTTCAATCATAATCTCTTTTCTCAATACCTCATCATTTATCATGTATAGTCGCCCGTTAAACATCACGGCTTTATCTTCGGCTATTTCAAATCCTTTCATCTTCTCGATTTCAATATCAGCACTGATCTTTTCCAAAAAGGGTCATCTTTCTGAGTTGCTACTATTTTGTCCATTAGTATCGGTTTCACTGTAAAACTTACTAAAATAGCTGATGTGCTTATTGGTGATGTTAACACTTCAATTCTCANAAACTTACTAAAATAGCTGATGTGCTTATTGGTGATGTTAACACTTCAATTCTCAGGTTCTCAAAATCTTGATCAAACGATCGTGTCTTGTACACAACGCGACAACTGTCCCATGTTCTTTCTACTCAGTACATCAGCGACTACATTAGCATTACCCGTATGTTACAAGATAATGCAGTCGTAATCCTTCACTAATTATGACAATCGTCGCTATCTCATATTGGTTAAAGAAGTACGTGTAGATCTCTCACTTGCTCCTATATAAGTAGTGACGCCAAATCTTCAAGGTGTGTACTACTACTGCTAGTTCGAGATCATGTGCAGGGTAATTCTATACATATGTTTCAATTTCCTTGAAACATAAGCTATCACTTTCCCATGTTGCATCAAAACACATCCTAAACCAAGCTTGGATACATCAATATAAATCATAAAAACTTTCGAACCATCAGGGACAGTCAACACTCTTATTGATACGAGCCTATCCTTTAACTCTTGAAAACTTTGCTCGCATTAGTTCCCTTCCGAGTCAACTGTATCATAGGAACCGTTATTTTTGGAAAATCCTTCTATAAATCATTGATAATAGCCAGCTAAACCTAGAAAGCTCATCACTTCTCCATTTTTTGTAGATTTCGGCCAATTGGTCATAGCCTCAACCTTGGATTGATCCACTTCAATTCCTTATGCTATAATAGTATAGCATAAACCCCACTCGATCCAGCCAAAATTCACTTTTATTGAAGGCATATAACTTCTCCTTATGTAATGTTTCCATAAATCCTCACATGTTATTTGTGTAGCTGAGAATCTCTCGAGTATATCAGTATGTCGTCAATAAATACGATAACAAACATGTCCAAATACTGATGGGACACTCTATTCATCAAGTCCATAAACACTATATGGTCATTCGTCAAGCCAAAGGGCATCATCATAAACTCATAATGTCCATATCGAGTCCTAAATGTCGTCTTTGTTATATCAACCGACTTAATCTTCAATTGATGGTAGTTCGACCTTAAATCAATTATTGAATACATGGATGCACCCTTCAATAATTCAAATAGATCCTCAATTCTAAGAATGGATATTTATTCTTGATCGTTAACTTATTCAATTCACGGTAGTCGATGCACAACCTCACAATATCATATTTCTTCTTTACAGAGAGTACTGAAGCTCCCCATGGAGATATATTCGATCTGATGAACTCTTTGTCTAGAAATTCCTCTAATTGCATCTTCAACTCTTGTAATTCCTTTGGTACCATTCGGTATGAAGCTTTGGACATAGGAATAGCTCCAAGTACTAAATTTATCGTGAATTTCAATTATAAATTGAGCGAAGTACCTGGTAGATCATCTAGAAACACATCGGCATACTCCTGTATTACTGCATATCATCTAATACTTTCTCTTGAGATGAAGTGCTAGTAAGCCTGACAAGATATCCTTCATGCTTCCTCAACATGCTCTCTGCTTCAAAGCTGAGATGATGCAAAGAAGTGCTTTAATCTTCGATCCAAAAAATCTGAACTCCTCTTCCCTCGATCTTCAAAAAATTACATATTTCTCAAAACATATTATTGTGGCTAGATTACCACCTAACAAATCCATACCCAAAATAATATCAAAATCTTTCATCTCTATAACATACAAGTCGACCTCTAAAGTCAGTTCATCAAAATTTGTCTATACCCCCTTTACTACTTATTTGTATTAGTAGTTCCCTCTGATAGCATAAAAACCTCTAGTGTACTATCACTTTTCTGACATGAAGCACATTAATCTTATCTAAACATGCACTAGATATGAACGAATGAGTCGAACCAAAATCAATAAAAACGTAAACATGAATACTAGAGACGGTTAGAGTACCTACAATTATGTCCGAATTTTGGGCAGCCTCATCGTAAGTCAAAGCAAACAACCTTGTTTTTCCTTTCTTCTCTTGCTTGGGTTACTTAATCAATGGGCATGATGAGCCATATGGCCTGGTTAGCTACACTTATAGCAAACATACCTCACAAATAGACATTCTCCTCTTTTAAACTTGTTACACTTAGGACATTGGGGTACAGCATTGCTTTATTGACCCGCATATGTTTGCTTCTTAAACTGCCCAGTATTCTTATTCTTATCCTGCCACTTTCTTTCAAAAATCATTACGTTATCTGTGATTTACCCACTTCATCCCTGAGTATGTTACTGTCAAAGCTTTCTTCACCACTACCTGAAACGTGGTGGGATCGTGTAAACTCACAATCTGCGTGATCTCTCGGTGTAAATCCCTCTCGTAATGTCTTACCTTTATGAACTCAGTATTTATAAGGTGTGGGGTATATCGGGATAATTCCTCTTACTTGCCCTCATATCAGAAATCTCTATATACTCTTGGACTAGTCTTAAGAAATATGTCTCCTTATAGTCTCGTAGTGCTTGTGGGAAGTACTTTTCTGTTAGCTCCATCTTGAACTGAGTCCAAGTTAGATTACGTTTTTCCTCCTTTATGTAAGTGCGTGATGAGGATTCTATCCCAATGGCCTGCTTTTCTGACTAGCATAAATTCATCACATAATACTTTTTGATTTTCTGGACAAGAGATGTGTCGAAAGATGTTCTCAATAGTATGCAACCACTCCTCAGCTGCCAAATGGTCTTTCCCGCTATCAAAAGTATGGGGTCGATATCTGTGAAACTGTTCTACCATCGAAATAAGTAGTGCAACAGAGTATGTTGGTGGTAACGATAGTGCCTGGGAGGCTATGGAGCCTGAGGTGTAGCCAGAGTAGCCAAGACCTGCTTCAACTAATCAATCTCCCACCTTAACTCCCTAATTGTCCTCACTTGTGCCACATTCCTATATACCAAAACAATTTCAATCTCATTTAGAGGAGTCAATGATACTTTGTACTAAATAGGAAAAAATATTTACAGTTCAACATCTTTTATTATTATCTTAAAAGAATAATTTAAGAGGATTACAGAATGATATCTGTCTCTAATAACAAAAAAGTACAAGGAATCCCACTCGACATCAACAAGAACTAAACCTATTAAAATTTACTAAAATTATATGCCGCTACTCATCTTTCCCATCATCGTCACTAATGTAGCTCAATGAGACCTAGGTTTCTTGGAAGGCTGCACATCGTCGTCTGAAATAGGTGGAAGTGCATCTTTAGGAATGTACATCTCAGTAGGTACACTATCATCATCGAGGACCGCAAGTCGAGCCTGCTTCCTTTGCTCCATTAGCTCTACGCAGAAGGCCTCGTAGTCAATCTCTCGAGGTAAAGTAGGCACATCAATTCGCTACAAATAATCATAAATTTATTCGGCCATCTCTAGCTATTCTTCTAAAAAAATATCAATAAGGAGATAGGTGGCCCAACGATCAGTGACCATATGGCCTGGTTACCTCACCTCCCTCCACCTTACTAACATCTTTCAAATGTGTTGGCTCATATTGTGTGTTAGACTCCACCGATACTCTTCATATTGTCTCACAATCTCATATCGATGAGATATCAATGAACTCGTCTTCCTACAAGTTTTCTTAGTCCGTACCATCTGCGTCATACCAATTATTCAAAGCCAATTAGTGGGTATCTAATAAGTTTTAGTTAATTCTCGAGTACTTAAATAAACATTTAAATTTGGTCACGTTCTCAAAATGCTTGGTACAATAATGATTATCCACAAAAAGTACTCAAAATCAAACATATGCTAATATTCATTGTATCTAGAATAGATTTTCTCATACTCATCACATAGATAGAAACATATTTATAAAACTGCCTTTACCTCAAAATGTACATAGGATGGCTGTGGTAGGCACAGTACTTAGTATTCCCTTTAAAATATTTGATCAACTTAATATGTGACACGATACATCTAAGATATGGTTTCTAATGCAAGTCTAGATAAAATAAATCACGCTCTGACACGAAGTAAATTCTGATAATACTATGCATTTAAAAAATCTTAATTTGAGCTCTATAACGTTATCCAAAATAAATTGTAAATAAGAAAAATTTTGGATTTTGAAATATAAAAAAAAAAATAATGGGATATCAAAACATTTGACCACATAGACTTAGAAAATTATGATATAATTTGATTTTGGAAGATATTGGAGGAAATTCTGCAAACATCAATTGTGTAGAAATAGAAAGAAAAATATGTATGACCTAGCAAACATCGACTAAAATTTATGAAATTTTAACAAAGATTATAACATTCATATATCTACAACATATAAAAAAATTGGGAAGATAATGTTTGATGCACGAAAATATTTTTCAACTGAGCTGGACAGTATTTTCAAAATTAACCCAACGCAGTCTACTAACATGGACATAACTTTTCTCTAAGTAAAATTTTAAAGTAATTCAAAAGACCCGTATTAGAAGACTCGCAAAATTTTGAAACCCCACTAATTTCACTCTGAAACATGAACCGTAGCCTGAGTTATGCCATTTTTAAGTAGGTGGACAGAAACTAAAATTTCAAGTCAGCAAGAATGAAACTTCTCACAGTCTACCAACATTTCTAAATTTTAGTTGACGTGAAATGTATACAGAAACTAGACGAGAAAGAAATTTAAACATTTTAAAAGTTTCATCCAAGTGTTCATAAAAGAGTTACATAACTAGAAATTTTACTAAAAAAGAGTATTTCAAATCGCCGAGCACTTGCCACTATACCAAACCACTGCCATCCTCGAATTAAGCTGTAAAATTTTAATAGAAGGTACAAGTAATATTCAGTAGGAAACACTTAAATAAATGATGAAAAATTATATTTTCCAAAATGCAAAATTTGGTTATTTGTGTCATCGTCGATTTCGCAAAGTAAACCGGTGATTAGGCAGTCCACTTATTCTCAAGTAAACCGTTTTGATAGCCCCTTTTCAAGTACCGAAAATCATCATCTTCATATCTTATTTGAACAATTTTTAATCTTATTTGAACCACCAAAAGGTGCTTCATTTTTCTCATAAGTAATACAATAACACGTTTAATGCAAATTGAAAATAAATAATTTTTACTTCACTTACAAAAGTTCCAAAAACACCCTACCATAAATACTTGGAGTTTGAGTGCCTTTTTTGTGACCAGTTTGTAACAAAATGCAACGTGATAAATGTTGAGTGAAGTTTATGTGTTTAGAATTGTGGTTTGAGAAATAAAAGCGCTACAGATTTTTGAAATGGATAATGTCTTCAATTGAATGATAATGGACGATTTCTAGCAGTTGATCAAATATGTGTTAAATTGGTAAGTGGGAGCGTACTTAGTGGGCAGTATAACTAAATAGAATACTTACGGTGGAGGAAAGAATCACATTTGAGAGTTTTAAAATGCTGAAAATTGGAGCTAAACGTAGGACAAAAATATTATGTTTTAAGGGCTGTTTGGTATACACAATAAATGTACCAAATCTTCATTTAATGACTTGACATAGGTAGTAATTAATTTAGGATGGGTAGTTACAAAATAACGCAATCGAACCAAAATAAAAGTTTTTCGCTTAAAAGAGAATTCAAAACCTTAACAAAATTTTAAGTCAAGTGCACACAACTTTACTATCGTAACTATAAAAATTAATTTGGACAATGTCGTAGCGAAGTAGTAATGTAACTCAAATCATTTTCTTGTAAAACATAGTAATGTAACTCAAGTCGTTTTCAAGTTCTACAGAAGATTTCTTCTAAGACAAAAAATAATTTTTTTTTCCATCTCTACACTCTTCCTATTCTAGAATAGCTATGTGAGATTGTCCCCATCGACTTTATCAGTGCCTTGCCAAAGTTCAAGGGATTCGGTTCGATAATTGTTGTTTTTGAAGACTGCGAGGCTGTTATTCAAAAATGTATTACTGGCTGCCTAAGAACATTATAAGTGATCAGGATTCCCGTTTCACTGTCAGATTGTGAACAGAGTTGTTCAAACTTCTTGAATTAGATTTGCACTTCTCCAACAATTTTCACCCGCAGACAATGGGTAGACGGATACCTACAGCTCTTTTTAGTGCAAATCAACAGAATTTTACGAAGCTGTTAGGACATTGCCCTTTTTTCATATAATCTGCAAAAAAGTGAATCAACGTGGCAGAGTCCTTTTGGGCTTGCAACGGGGTGACAGCCTACTACGCCCTATACTCTATCTATGGTCGTTAACTCAAGCCGAAGTCTCGAGGCTACTAAAATGGCTAAGTCCTAGAGAGATCATGCGGACTTAGCCCACTCTTGTTATGAAAAGGCTTGGAAACGAATGAAGAAATGGGCAAATGTGAAATGACGACCTTCGCAATTCGATTGGTGATCGAGTTCTAGTAAAAATGGCGCGGCAACAGTTCAAAGCATACTGAAAAATTCACAGAGTCTTGGTTCTAAAATATAAGGGTAGTTAATTTCTAAAGCAAGGCAAAGATGATGATGAACCACGTAGTATATTGATTGAGCTCATTGAATATATAATACACTGCATTGCTACAAGAATAATCTAGAAGCTATAGGTGTTAGGTGGTTCCTTAATTTATGGATCATGTTGGAATCTTTGTACAACATATTGGTGGTCCAAAACAAGAATAACCGAGATGGCCATGACAGCTAAGGAATGATGTTGAATCACCAAGTGATCAGGAATAAAGCACAGATGATGTGGAGCTGATGTGTAGTCATATTAAAACTTAACACCCCCTTCAAGTTGGACGGTATGCAAGTGACTCCAAGCTTGTCTTTCAAGAAGAGAAATCTCGAGTGATTCAACCCTTTAGTTAGTAAATCTGCAATTTGGTCTGAAGTAGGTACATATTTCACTTCAAGATTTTTTGCTAACACCTTATCTCTGATAAAATGAATGTTCAACTCTATATGCTTCGTTCTAGCATGATAAACTTGGTTGCCAGCCAAAGCTCCTGCGCTCATGTTGTCACACCATAGTGTTGGTATTCCAGCTAATGGGGGTTCAAGATCCTGAAACGATGACTGAATCCACGCAACTTCTGAAGCAGTTGAGGCAAGTGCTCGTATTCGGATTCTGTGCTTGAGTGAGCTACTACATGCTGCTTCTTTGGAGACCAAGATATCAAGTTGTCACCCAAATAGTTGCAGTAACCCGTTGTTGATCTTCTATCATCTGGACAAGATGCCCAGTCAGCATCGAGTAGCCATTTAGACACAACATGTCACTTCTTTGGATCCATAAGCCATGGTTCATAGTTCCTTTAAGGTATCTTAATACTCTCTTTATGGCCTACCAATGTGTAGACGTTGGAGACTGCAGAAATTGGATCAACTTGTTCACATCGAATGTAATGTCCGGTCTGGTATGTGAAAGGTATTGCAGTGCCCCAACCACACTCCTGTAGATTGAGGGTTCAGTTAATACTTTACCATCGGATTTTGATATGGTTTTACCAGCAAGAATAGGAGTAGGACATGGCTTCAAGTTTTCCAGCCCAAATCTTTTAAGTAAATCCGAGATATATCTTGTTTGAGTGAGGTGAATGCCTGAATCATTCCATACTACTTCGACTCCAAGAAAATGATGTAACCTTCCCATATCCTTTAGTGCAAATTTCTTGTTAAGTGAGTTTATGAAGCTATGCACCAAATCCTTATCATTACCTGTTATGACAATATCATCTACATAAATAAGAGCAAAAATCACCTGCCTTTCATCCTTAAGGTAGAACAAAGATGTATCAGCCACAGATCGTTTGAACTTCCAACTCAAAAATGTTGATTTCAGTTTATTATACCAGGCCCTAGGTGCCTGTTTCAATCCATACAGGGCCTTTTCAAGTTTGCATACATGATTAGGCCTCAAAACCTTCTGGCTGATTCATGTAGATGGTTTCTTCCAATTCTCCATTCAGAAAATCATTATTAATGTCTACATGTATGATGATCCATTCTTTGGACTGTACTGAAGGTCTCATAGTAGTTGATTCCATGAGCTTGATGAATGCCTTTTGCTACCAACCTGGCCTTGAATCTTTGAACTGATCCATCAGTGTTATGCTTGATTTTGAAAACCCATTTGTTTCCCAATATGTTGTAATGTGGTGATGGAGGAACAATCTTCCATGTTTTGGTTTTTGTTAAAGCATTGAATTCTTCTTCCTTGGTTTTCTTCCAATCTGCATTCATCATTACTTCTCTTACATTATTAGGTTCAGAAAGGTTTTCAGTTGACTTTGCCAAGTGAGCCTTTAGTTTGAATATCCCTGATTTTCCTCTAGTAACCATATGATGCTGATTTTGAACCATTGGTCCCTCTTGACTCTGATTCACAGCTACATGTTGAATACTTTCAGTCCTTGCATTATCCTACTGAATATCAGAAACTGATTCTGCAGGTTCTGGTTCAATATCAGTCCCAATTCCAATTCTGTCAAAGTTATCCAGATTGTTATCATGAAGCTCATTTTCATGTTGATTGTCACTTGAATCAGAAAGTGAGTGATGCTAGCCATGAGTTGCTTCAGTCTGAGCTGTATCAATAGGAATTCGAGCAATGATAGAATTGTTAGGATCAGATGGAAGTAGGGAACAATTACTTCAGGTACTGCAGACTGAGATTGGGTTTTGTCATTAAATAAAGACTCAAAGGGAAACTCAAGTCCATTGAATACAACATGTCTTGAAATGTATGATTTACTTGAAAAGTTCAGACATTTGTAGCCTTTGTGGGAGTCACTATAGCCAAGGAAAATGCATTTAGTGGAATGGAAACTAAATTTATGTTTCTGATAAGGCCTTAAACAAGGGTAGCAGGCACATCCAACGGTTTTTAAAAATCTATAGTAAGGTTCCATTTTGTACAGAGTTTGATAGGGAGATTGTAGTTTAAGGATAGTTATGGGCAGTCTATTAATGAGGTATGTAGCAGTGTGAAAAGAATCCCACCAGTACTTCAAGGATAGCTGAGCCTGAACCAACAAGGTCAAGCCTGTTTCAGTAATATGTTTGTGCTTTCTCTCTACTCTACCATTTTGGGCTAAAGTGTAGGGGCATGGATGCCTGAATTCGATTCCCTCTTGTTTAAGGGGTAAATCCAAATGAATCTGCTATAATCATCTAAGAAGGTTATGTAATATCTGAACCCTGAAATTGATAACACTGGTGATGGTCCCCATATATCAGTATACACTAATTCCAGAGGTGTTTTGGCATGTGATAAGGATAGAGAGAATGGTAACAAGTGAGACATGCCAAGTTGACATGTATTGCAAAATGATTTGATGTCATTTTCCTTAGTTTTCAGGTCACAAATTTTAAGAACTTGGCTCATCACTTTGCTAGATTGATGGCCAAGTCTTTTGTGCCATATATCAACATTCACAGACTCTTGACTCGAGCTAATAAAGGAATTAGCATAGGACTCTTGACTGGAAATAACTGAAGACACTTGGCTGGTAGGAACAGAAACAAAATTGCAGCAGAATTTATTTGGAAAGTTTGAATGATGAGGGATTTGTTTGATGTTTTGCAGAGGAAAGTCCAGTTGATACAACCCTTCCTTAAGCCTTCCTTGTAGCATCACCTCCTTCGTTGACAAGTCCTTGACAAAACAATAGTCAGGATGAAATTCCATGAAAACTTGATTGTCTGATGTAAGTTGTAAGACACTAATAAGGTTTTTCTTCATGCTGACACATGTCGTAATTTATTTAGCACCAATGTTTTGTCATTTAAAGCAGAAATGTGTGTGGTTCCAAAGT
>CAIGRK010320751.1:0-14613 GCA_903798315.1 Fraxinus greggii | reverse complement strand
TAGATTGGCCTTTCAACAAACAAAATTATCCTGAAATTCAAATTAAAAAAAAAAAAATTACTACATAATGATAATATTTTAGTGTGGATATGTGCAATTTCAAGTTTTATCTAAATACTTTTATATCAAATAATTCGATAATAATTTAATAGATATCCAAAATAATATTAAAATTTAATTTCGTGTAAAACTCGTACACATCCAATTATTAGGAATATTAACACAAGGTTCCTAGAAAATGGTAAAGTTTTTAAGTTATCCTAAAATATTAAAACTTGCATTTTTGCCTTATAATATGTTGTATGCATTTTCGGGATATTACATCATTCCCTCTTTAAAAAATTTCATCCTCAAAATTTACCTTGGTTATCGAAGAGCTATGTATATTTAGCTTTAATAGCTACATTGCATTTTCAAGTGGACTCTTCAAGCGCATGATTCCACCACTGAACTTTTACCAATGGAATTTCTCTATTTTTAAGTATTCGAATCTTCCTATTCAAGATGACTATTGGAGCTTCCTTGTAAGTTAGATCTGGATGAATGTCTAATGAATGAGGATTAATCACGTGGCAAGGATCTGCTACATATTTCCGAAGCATAGAAACACGGAAGACATTGTGTGGTGTTGAAAAGTTCGGGAGGCAATGCCAGCTCATAAGCCACAATTTTCTTACGTTTCAAAATCTTAAACAGTCCTATATATCTTTGTCGATCTTTCCCCTTTGCCAAATCGAATGACTCCCTTCATACGCGCTATTTATAAGAAAACTTTGTCACCAACCTCAAACTCAAGATCTTTTCTCCTGTTATCTTCATAATTTTTTTGTCGATCTTGGACAATCTTAATTCGGGCTCGAATCTTCTCAATAGTTTAGATTGTCTACTCAATAATCGCATGCCCTAAAATTCTTTGATTACCTATTTTATCCCAATAAGCGGGAGATTTGGACCTTCTACCATACAAAGCCTCATAAGGGGTCATTCCTATGGTAGCTTAATAACTATTATTATAGGTGGATTCTACCAATGGTAGATGTTTTTCCCAACTTCCTCTAAGATCTAGAACTCATGCTCAAAGCATGTCCTCTAGAATTTGAATATTCATCTCCGACTGACCATCTGACTGGGGATAAAAAGCCTGCCTTATGTATACTTTTCCAAAATTTTGAAGTGAATCTTGAATCTCTGTCTGATATAGTAGAGTTTAGGTTCCCATGTAATTTGATCACTTCTCTAACATATATTTGAGCTAACTAATCCAAATTAAAAGTCATCTTTATTGGTAAGAAGTGAGCTGACTTTGTCAGTCTGTTGATAATAATCCATATTACATCATTTCCTCTTTTTGATTCTAGAAAACCAACTACAAAATCCGTGGCGATGTGGTCCCATATCCATTCAGGAATCTCTAGTGGATTTAATAATCTTGATGGTCTTTGACGTTCTGCTTTTACTTGCCGGCAAACCAAGCACTTCTCTACAAATAGATCTATTCCTCTTTTCATATTTCACCACCAAAATATGCTTTGAAGGTCTTTACACATAGTCATTCCTCCAAGATGTCTGCGTATGAAGCAAAGTGAGCTTCTTCTAATATTTATTTTCATATCTTCTCATCTTTCGATGCACACAATCTTCCTTTAAACATCAAAGTGTTATCTCCAGCTAACTCAAAACCATTTTGTTTCCCCGTGCCTATTTCACCTTTAATCTTTTGCAGAAACAAATTACTATCCAGGCCTTTGTTAATTCGATCTCAAATAATAAGTTAAACATTGAAGGTAGCAATTCATGTTGCATTATCTATTGAAGGTGAGATCACCTCAAGTTGCAAGTGATCTATATCTCTGATCAATGATTTCTATATAATAGGTAAAGCTACCAAATGTCTAGTATTCCTACTTATTGCATCAGCAACTACATTGGCCTTTAGTGGATGATAATTAATGGCACAATCATAATATTTCACCAGTTCTAGCCATTTACATTGTCTCATGTTCAATTCTTTTTGGGTGAAAAAATACTTTAAGCTCTCTTGGTCCATATAAATATCACATTTTTAGTTTTGTTCATACGATTTTACCATGATGCATAGGTAAGCGTCACAAACTCTGCTTATATGCATTGTGAGCTAAGGTTAATTTCTGTTTTAGTTCCTGAAAGTTTTATTCGCACTTATCTGTCCATTCAAACTTCATGTTCTTTCTCGTTAGCTCAGTCATTAGGACGACAATCTTTAAAAACTCTTCAATGAGTATCCTATAATAACATGTTAATCCCAAGAAGTTGTGCACTTATCTAACATTAGTTGACCGAGACCAATTAGTAAATGCTTTCACTTTACTTGGGTCAACATTTATTTTTTGGGTTGTAATCACGTGGTCCAGAAATCTCACTCTATTAAGCCAAAATTCGCACGTTTTGAATTTGGCAAAGAGCTTATCTTTTTTCAATATTTCGAGAATAATCTTTAGGTGTTCCGTATGTTCATGTTCACTCTTTGAATAGATTAGTATATCGTAAATGAAGAAAAGAACAAACTAATCCATATAATTGTGAAAAACTCGATTCATGAAATCCATGAAGATTGCTAGTCCATTTGTCAAGCCAAAGGGTATCACTAAGAACTCATAGTGCCCATATCGAGTTCTAAATACTGTCTTAGGAACGTCAATTGCTTTAATTTTCATCTGTTGATAGCATGATCTTAAATCAATTTTCAAGAAGACATTGGCACTTTGTTGCTGGTCAAATAAATCTTCAATTCTTGGAAGGGGATATTTATTTTAAATTGTAATGTGGTTCAACTCTCGATAATTGATGCACATTCTTATCGATCCATCCTTCTTCGTTACGAACAATATTGGGGCTCCCCATGATGAGACATTGAGTTTAATAAAATTCTAGTCTAACAACTTTTGCAATTGTAATTTCAATTATTGAAGTTCTACTGATGCCATACGATAAGGGGCCTTTAAAATTGGTGTGGCATTAGGTAAGAGGTTAATAGTAAACTCAACCTCTCGGTTTGGAGGCATTCCTGGTAAATCTTCTGGAAATACATCTAAAAAATCGTTAACTACTCGAATTTCATCAATAGTTTACTCTTTCTGATCAATGTTAGTCAAAGACACTAAGAATCCTTAAGCAGACTTCTTTGTCAATAAGCGTTCAGCCTTCAATGTCGATATATGATGGGGTAGGTTTAACCCTTGTTCTAAAGAACTGAATTTTTTTTAACCGGGTCATTGAAAATTTACATCATTCTCGAAACATTGAATGGTTGCATGATGTTTCAACAACCAATCCATCCCAAGTATAACGTCAAAATCTTTCATATTTAGGATCACCAAATCTATTTTTATACTCTTCCCATTCATTTCTAAACTTAGGTTCCTCAATATATAATATACATTAAGCACATTTCCAGAAGGTAGTGATACTTCTAAAATGTTATCAAGGAGTAAACATTCTATATTCGAATTTGAAACGAATATCGAAGAAATAAACAAGTATATAGCTCCTGAATCAATTAATATAAAAGTAGGCATGTCGATATTGATATGAAAACTACCACTACATTGTAGTCGCGCACTGCTTCTTCTTGTGTTAAAGTAAAAACTCTGGCATTCCCACCTTTTGGTCTTCAGTGTAGTCTTTAGCAACATATCTTGGCTTGCCACATCTATAATAGACAGGAATTCTCCCTTATGAGGTTTTTGACATTTAGGACAGAGTGGTCGTTGATTTTTGTCATTGATCTAGACACATATTTCTGTCATTCCCTTCTTGTTAGGACCTTTTCCATTTCTCTTGATATTATCATACTAATTGTGCTTGTCTAAGGAAACCATCTGATGTTTACTACCTTCACCAATTTGGTCATCGTCAAAGGCATATACTTGAGCTTTCTCCAGAACAATCTAGCAACTACCCAATTGGAATATTGCCACTACTTTCCTAATGTCAGTTCTTAGTCCATGCTCAAAATGTTGAGCTTGTCTCTCATCTGTGTCCACCATATGTGGGGTAAATCTGGATAACTCGTCGTACTTTCATTCATAATCAGTGAATGTCATGTTCTCCTGCTCTAGCTCAAGAAACTCTTCTTCCTTCTTATCTTTTGAAGTTGCTGGAAAGTACTTCTGAAGCATGATCTCTTTAAATTGTGCCCATGTAATGTTATGATGTTGCTCCTTGGCGTGGGATCTAGTAGTCATCTCCCAACCAAAGACCTCTCCATTTTCCATCATAAATACCGTACAAAGGATTTTCTGTACGTCAGTACATTCTATAAATCTGAAGATATGCTCAAGATGGAAAATCCTTTCTTTAGTAGCCAGTAGATCGGGGCCCCTTCAAACACGAGCGGGTGCATCTTACGAAACTGTTCTATAATTGAAGACAATCTAGGCCTACCTCATAGTTGTTGAGGTGGTTGCTAGTGTGACATCTCTCACATAACAGCTAGTAATTCTCTTGCTAAATTAGTTGCCATCTAAACCATAAATATGTGGATCATATATTTGAGGCCATTCAAGTCAATTCAACTAAATTGATATAGTTAACAATGATATAATACTTAAGTAGTTCATTTTCGTTCAATATATTCTTATTGCTTCCAATATAATTTGGCTAAATGGGCTTTACATCATTTTTTTGTGGGTTTGCATTAATGCTTTTTTGTCTTATTGATTTGAATAATGCGCAATTGAAAAGCCTTTCAAGTGAGGAGGAGGGTCGCAAATGGACTACTTAAATCATAAGCTCGCTTTAGACAGTTTAGGTCTTTTCACAAAACTTATCAATCTTACGAATGTGCAAATCAAGAAAACTCAAACAATGAATTTCTTATATTTTTGTTCATACATAATTACCGTTACACTCAATTACTTTTTCAATTTTCGTCATGGCTTTAATAAAAGAAATTACGATCCATTCATTATAAAAGTTTAAATAATGACAAAAGTCCCTACAATTTGACAAAATTCTTAATGTTTTACTCTTGGTTGCATTGGAATTTTCTTCTGAAATAGCAACTTATGTGTATTTTCATTGGCATTAAATAAACATTAAATAGTAATAAAATTCTAAACACATTATATGGAAATAAACATCGTGATGCATTTTCTGTAAAATATAACAGTTTAACTTTCTACATCGAAGATATATCAAGTTCAAGTAATCACTCATTAACTTTAAAACTAAAGTAATTTCATATCTTAAATCGCTAGTTAGAAGTTAATCATGCCGGTGCCAATGCCATGGGGATCAAAATTTATATAAAACTTTAACATATAAAGTAATCTAAAATTTTAATTTCGCAGGGTCTATAGGGAAGATTGACTGGGCTTTGATACCATGCTGCAATGTTCAGAACCTATGTCCCGGAGGTTACTCAATTAATTTCTTTATCCATAGAAAAAGTGAATTGAGTCATACTGTAGTAAAAACTTTGAAGAACTTTGTGAAACAAAATAAGTTATTTTGTGTCTCATAATGAGTTGAATAAATTCAATCCACTAATGAAATATAAATCTGTTTACTTTGAAAATAAAATTCTCATTGCAAAATAATCTTCTAACTAAATATTGAAAGAAAATTTACATATTTGGTCACGCGACACGGACTCTACCAGCAGTTTCAACCTTCAACTCCTATAAATCAAACATCAGTAAAATATTTTAAATATGAAATGAGCATATGAATACACTCAGGATAGATTTCATGCCAATATTTTCACTATTTAATATAAAAACAAGTAAATTACACACATAACATGATTTTCTAGTTGGATAAAAACCTGACCGTTTCATTTCCACTTAGATCATGCCCATTCTCAATCTCCACTTAAGGTCTCTAGCACTTTGGCTTGTTTCCTTGTAGATCTATATTATACCCCCATGATATTACCCAAAATATACTATTTTTTTTTTTAATTTGGATCACATAATAGCACATAAAATACTTAACTTAAAACACTAAAAAGTGAAAACACAAAATCACTTGGCATTTAGAAAAAATTATACATTGTTCGTTAAATTTCTTGTATACTTAAGCTACTTAGGGTTGAAAATTCTTGCAAATGGATCTTGAACATGCTCGAAAACCTTTTCTTCCGTACCAGTATTTTCACAATTTAATATATAAAAAAAGAGTAAATTATGCATATAACATAATTTCCAAGTGCGGTAGAAACATGACCGTTTGACTCCCACTTAGGTCATACCCATTCTCAATTTCCACTTAGGATCTCTAACCCTATTGCTGGTTTCTTTGTAGATCTACATAATACCCCATGGTATTACCCGCAAGATCATTTATTTAATTTGGATTACATAATAGCACATAAAATATTTTACTTAAAACATTAAAAAGTGAAAACACAAAACCACTTGACATATAGAAAAATTCATACCTTGTTCATTAAATTTCTTACATACTTGAGCTATCTAGGATTGAAAATTTTTGTAAATATATTTTGAACACGCTAGAAAACATTTTATTTTCTTTTCCTTTCTTGTCTTTCTTCTCTCTCTCTCTCTCTCTCCCCCCCCCTTCTTTTCTCTATTTCTCTGTTCTTTTTCTCATTAAATTTGTGTGAATTGAAGTACAATAACGAGAGGGTATTTATAAGTGTGATTAGATAAGGATAGTTACCTAATTAAAATTCTAACAAGACTCTTAATTCAAATTTAGAATAGTCTTTCAACAAACAAAATTATCGTGAAATTCAAATTCAAAAAAGTTCTAACTATATGATGATAAGATTTTAGTGTGGTATGTGCAAATTTCAAGTTTTATCTAAATACTTTTATATCAGATAATTCAATAATAATTTAATAGATATCCAATAATATTAAATCATAATTAGCAATTAACAACTATCGTAATTAAAATAGAATTACAATTAACCTTTATAATCTTACCCATGAACTTGCATTGAAACTAGTATTTGGATTGAAAGAATGAAGAGTAGTAAAGTCTAAGATAAGTGGGATTAAAATTTAACTGTTAATCTTTATCAAAATAAATATAAAATTACAATTAGTATTTAAGTAATACACGTGAAATGTGGCTGTACAATCAAATCCTACCAGCTTAATTACGAACTCTAATCAAATAATAATAATAAAAAATAAAGGTTAGTTGGCTGCCATAATATCAAACTCTTAACCAACAAAATTAACTACCACTAAAAGATAATATCTTACAGTGTCAATAACTTGAGCTTAACATACTTGAATTAATTTTTTCCCGAGTCCATGGTTCATCATTTAATACGAACTATCCAACTAGCCAGCCCAAAATATATATGTTAAAATTTGCTGTATCAAAATCTAATAATTTGACCAAAAAATAAATAAAAGATTTAACACCCACTTCGCTTTAACCCGTCAATTTTTGAAAATATAAAAATTTAGCTTATAGAACATATAAAATTCTATTCTATAAAATTTTCGGGACTTTACAAAATAAGTTTACTACTACAGATTAAAAGAGACAATCAGAAAATTCTGGTGATGCCGATCCTGCAGAAGAGGATTGCAGCGATAAAGATCTTTTTCGCAATTACTTACGGTGAGTCCAAACTTGACAATGATTGGATTCTTGATACGGCTTGCACTTTTCATACGTGTTCTAAGGATTGATTTTTTTCATATGAAATAGTTATAAGGGTTTCTATGGCGATGAGAAATAATAAGCCTTGTAAAATGTCTTGGTAAGGTCAGAATTGATATGTTTGATGGGACGGTCGGGCACTTGGTTTAACGAGAGATGTTCCATGTTTAAACAAAAATATTATTTCCTTTAGTAATCTTGATTCAAAAGGTATCGGTATATCGATGGAGATGGATTTCTGAAAGATAGCAGAGGTGTCGGGTTGTCTTAAAGGGGTGGAGAAAGTCCCGGATTTATGTTTTGGAATGTTTGACGGTCACCGTGGAAGCAACTACAGCTTATGGTTTGATAAGTGGTAACTCAAGTAGAGTTGGTTGTGATTGAGTTGCTTGTGGTGAATGATATTGGGAAATTTCCTAATAGCTCAGGTGGAGCTTGTTGTAATGTCGTTGGTCATGGTGATTTGAGCATGTTTGACAATTCAAGTGGAGTTGGAGGTGCTATTGGTGATTCAAGCAGGTTTGGTGACTCGGTAGGAGCTAGTAGTAAATTAGATGATTCAAGCGGGTTTTACGCACAAGGTAGTTCTGTTGGTAAGCAATGCTGTAATTTTGTTCACATTTGTTGAGTATGTTGGAAGGGACATGGTGGTGCCAGGAAGGGACAATATGGAAGAGGAAAATGATTGGAAGAGTAAAAATTTAATTCATTGCTATGAAATTTGTATCAAGGTGGATTTTGTTATGTTATGACTCAAATTCCATGTGATTTGAAAGCTTGATTCATTGATAAAGCCTAGATAATTTTGGTTTGGAAGTTCGGATAGAGAGTTTGATTGAAAAATAACTTTGGACTGCATAAAAGTGCGTTTGGAAGTGTTCGGAACAGTAGGCTGACATCCGTATGCCACTGGTTCAAGTATAATTCGATTTTAACCGCGATTCTTGCATTCCACTTCATTCAAAACTCTAAGATTTGACTCCTATATATACTCCATGAGGCGTAGACTCTTTATAGGCTTAACTAATAATAAGGTCATTGTTGCATATATTAGAAACTTGAGAGGGTTGTCTAAATTTAGATTGAGAGTATAAAATCTTGTAAAACAATTTTAGTTTCTTGGTATATTAAAATTCTTCTATTCTTCCATATAAATCTTGTTTTCTTATGGAATTCATTATTTTTCATATTGCTTTTATTTTCTCGTCTTTATTATTTGAACCGGTTCTCAACATAAACTAATACACAATTGTCTATTGTATCGTCGTGTATTATCCAATTCCATACACAAATATATCATAAAAGCATGTCTACAAAGGACATTTAAGTCCACATTAAAAGGTTCTTCCAACTCTACAGGTTTTAAGGTACCCTTTTTAAGAGCTGTAAGGGGGTGTAAATTTGTGATGCCCATTTTTATGTGTACAGGTTATCGGTGAGAGACAAATTAAAGAAAAATATCAAATAACTCAAATAACACAAAAAGAGAGAGAGAGAGAGAGAGAGAGAGAGAGAGAGAGGTGTAAGAATTAATAATAGAATTAACGCATAGCTATATATACTAGTGAATGATACACAAACTGGTCCAGACAGCAAATAGTGTCATACGAATGCACAGGTTGCTTTTAAATCTATCCAGCGATGAGGAGGATATTATGGTATTTCAATGTTTAATACTTGTTATCATCTTCACTGGAAATCATAGAAATTTAGTTACGAAATATGTAAAATTATAAAACTCCCTGACAGTAGATGGTTTTGGGGAAAATATAATTAATGGTGGAACTAAAAGTAACTTCGACATATTAGCATTCTTGAATGGGAACCAAGTTTAGCTTGCCTCCGTATGTTTCTGGAAGTTGACTCTCATCAATGTCTTGGAGCAGGGTCGATTGTAGTTTTTTATTATCAACAAAGATAATCTGCAGATATTTGGCAATCATAAACCAGGATCAACTAAAAATAGGTTATATCTGTTAGTTTTGCTCATCCGGAGCAGCCCAAAGTAATTATGTTCCCAACTTACAACTGATACAAAACATCCAAAACAGAAACTATGACATTGTAGTTGTAACGAGTTATAAAGACCTTTAATTAAACACAATGACCGTAAAGAATGGTCCTAAGATACTATTGTGAAATCATTCATCTCCAATTACACAGTGCAGGTGTGTCATGTATGTATAATAAGCGATAGAGCAAAAGGAGAAATTTTACCTTCTTCTTCGTATTTTTGTCAATAAATGGGTAAACCATCTTCCACGCAGTCATGAATATGTAAGGAACATGAATTATGAACATCTTGCCTAGCCTCTCTGGGTAGCAGTCCTGTCATCAAATACAATCAGAAAACCGACATAAGCTTTCATTGTGAATTTGTTTGGTTCAGTAGGCTAACTTGGCTCTCATGTTTATCACATGAAAAGAACAAAAACCTGCAAAATTGAGACAGCAGCTAGGTATCCGCGGATATCACTATTAGCGTATCCCCATCCTTCTAGGTCAGCAATGGCAGTGAACTTCTCATTTCCACTGGGCATTCTGAAAAATATAAATAAGTGGATAATTATGATAGTTAGTTATATGTAATGTTCTAATAATGGAAATGGACATACATGTTAGTTCCATAACTGGAACTGACAAGAATGGACAGGGCCTTTTACTTTTCCTGTGGGTGGGGTGAAAGTGAAAATATGTTTTGAGAAGTTTTTCAAGTCAGACTAGTTCTAAATGAGCCAATCTATCGTATGAAACCAAAAATATAGCCTCTCATATAATATTCAACTTTTCTTTAGAAGAAAAGGGATAGATTAATATTTTTAGGCAGTTGAATTACCTAGCACAAATTTTGTCAAGGGTATAAGTGACATAACCTGTAAAAGAAGAGGGGTGAAGATTTTAGAATGAAATCTGTGATACAGAAACATGCATGTGATTGCCATGAGGTTTCAGATGTTGCAGTGATGAACCATGGTAACATTCCTGTCCCAATTCCTCTAAGAAAGTTACAACTTCGTAAAAGCTCTAGGTAATATATATGGCAGAAAACCAGTAGAATAATCAGAATATAGATGGAGACGCTTTGCCCTTTACCAAGCCAATTTAATTATTAGAGAAGTTAATTGTCCAAAAAATTGGAAACAAAATATGTAGGAGTGTACTTGAAACGACTGTAAATTAAAATGAAGAAAAGTGAATAAAATACTGCATATTGTTGCATACGCTTAAACTCTTCCACACTCGTGGGCTTATGCCGTTCAGCAAAGACAAGTACTATTGGGCGTCCAGTCTTATCATGTCCTTGCATAAATAACTTATCATGGGCAAGATCATTTGGAATTTCAGAAGGTGATATGAAACCATTTGGAACAAATTCTTTCCTCCAACTCAGGTACTTCAAAAACATAGCTGAAGCCTTTTCAACGTCTAGATCACGAGCTCGGAGAAATCTACGGATCATAAAATCATCAGCTTCCTGAATCCAGAGAAGCAATATTCTCATCAGGTCCTAGTGAGTAATCAAAATATGATGTTAAAACACATAACGAGCCATTTCATTTTTTTCTTCATTTTGGGAGAGACAAGCTTGGGCCAGAGTGTTGGATGTATAGGGGAGGAAGAACGAAAGGACCCTAGACTGTTGAACTGAATCCATGGAGTTACATATCAATTCGGTACTTACTATCGGTTATGTCATTATCCTTATTCCAAGATTTAGATTTGGCACATGAAACTCTATGGTCTAATTTGACATATCTATTTCCTCCCTCGTGAATTCTCTGCTATAAATATTCAATAACTTATTCAGTTGTGCATAATCAATCTTTTGCTTTCTCTTGTTCATTTAGGATTACCATTCAACGTAAGGCTAGAGATTAGAGGTACTAGTTCATAAACTGACAGTTAAGTTCTCCATCTTTTCATCCCTACATGAAATTCATAGTCACTGATAGCTTACTCAACCTTAATCCTAATTCTTTTTGCAATCAGCTAATAGCAAAGTTCACCGCCGGTCTTGTAAGTTGTCAATAATCAGGACCTTAAGGGCAAAACTCCACATCGCTTAAATATAAAAAATAACCAAATTATAAGGAATTGGGCTGTTCCGCTATGGAACCCTAATACCATTTCTTTAATTTCACGTGTCTTGTATATTTCAATTTACTGGCCATTAAAAAAGTTCCATAAGGCAAGTAAAGCAAATTATAAAATGGTTAGGTGCAAAAAAGTGTTGATCAAGAAAATTAATATCAAGTGACAGAAAATCAAAGGTATTGGTGAAGTAGGTACCTTAGCAGAGGGATCTTGAGCTTCGACACAAGATCTCATGATTCCAATCTTACTGCGTTCTACCTCTTCTTGATCTTCTAAGCTGTCTTCTTTTACATCTGACGAACCAATTTGGAAAGACTGGAATTTTTGACGCAGATACGAAGTCATCTTCCTTCTTCTACCTCGTTCTTGGGATGCCTTCTCTTCTCTGTGTAAGTAATAAATATTAAAAATGGGTCGTTGGGTTTGGCAGATGATTCTGTTTATTGGTGGACTTAGTTTTATTCTAATTTCTTCATTTTGCTTTTTGGCATTAAAGGATTGAGCTACATTGTTTCAATAATTAATGCAAAAATGGACCACACTGACAACTAGTCTTGAGACTCCACCACTCCCTCTCTCCAAATAAACTAAGTGTTGAAATTAAAATCAAAATTTTAGTAGATTTATTAAAAGTTGATGAAGTATATGATTGAAAAATTATGAATCTGATGAAATATATGTTTAAAATTAATTGTGACTTTAATTTAAATTTTAATCTTTATCAAACAAGGACTAAAGTGTATTTTCACATGGGTCAACCTTTTTATAGGCGTGACAGTTATGTCCTAACTTTTCATTTATGACATCAATATCCCCAATTTGTATAAATGTACGTATTGCCATTCAACGAAAAATGTCTATATAGAAGTTAAATGACCATCTTATAGATGCACATAATGTCCGGCTCAAAATATAAAATTATCAGAAAAAGAAATAGGAATATTAATATAATTTAAAATGTCACCATTTGGTATGTAACGAAGGAAATTTCTTTTTTTCCCGATAATTTCATATTCTCAGTTGGACATCTTTTGCATGTTGTATTGATATTTAAAATCTAATATTATAAATAGACATTTTCATTAAGTAAAAATACCGTGTACACAGTGTTAAAAGGTTGTGAGAATGGATACATAAATTAAAAGTAATAAACTTAAGGATTCCAGTTAAATAATTGATCAATATTGGTCAAAACCAACATTTTAAATCAATTTTCAACGGAAGCATAATATTCAAAACATGTGAACTGCAACAAATTATATATGAAATATGATAAATCTTATATTTCAAAGATGACTAAATTTCTTGAAAAATTCATTTNTCATTAAGTAAAAATACCGTGTACACAGTGTTAAAAGGTTGTGAGAATGGATACATAAATTAAAAGTAATAAACTTAAGGATTCCAGTTAAATAATTGATCAATATTGGTCAAAACCAACATTTTAAATCAATTTTCAACGGAAGCATAATATTCAAAACATGTGAACTGCAACAAATTATATAAGAAATATGATAAATCTTATATTTCAAAGATGACTAAAATTCTTGAAAAATTCATTTAATTTTGGTATGGACGACGTTCCTTCATTCGCGAAAGAAAAGAAATAATTAATTAGTAAAATAAGGAAAATTATCGAAAAATTCTCGCTATGTTTGAAAAGCTCTCTTGTAATTCCATATAACTTACAACAATGAGTACACAAAAGAGATAGCAAGATGAGGATGAGAAATCATATTACTAAAGCATGCAGTGCGACTCTAAAACCGTGCAAGAGGTGCGATCACACGGTCCCAAAATCATAGGGGCACCGTAAACCTAATATGTGTTACATATTTTTTTTCTAAATTTCAAGAAACCTTTTAAAATAAATATTTTTTAATAAAGTTAAAAGGCACAAAATTTAAGAGTAAACCAGCCCACATAATATAGCCCATTTAAAAACTATACCCAATAAATAAGGGAAAATAAAAAGGCAACTTACAGAAATACCCTTAAAATTAAGAATCTTTTGAAAAATCATATGAAACATATTTTGAAAGTAAAAAATATTGGATAAATTTAATTATCACTTTTTTAATAGAAAAAGTGACACATTTTTAATAGAAAAAATAACACAATAAAAAAAAATGACAATGAAAAAATGACATACTGTCACTTTTTAAAGTTAAGTGTCACTTTTTTATTAAAAAATAACATACAATTTCATTTTTATTAAAAAAAGAAATTATGTTTGTCACTCGAAAAAGTAATAGAAATTTCAAAGAATTGACAAAAAAAGGTAACAAACATTAAAAAAGTGATAAAAATTTAATAAAAAGTGACAAATACTAACAAAAGTGCCGAATACTAAAAAAAGTAACAAAAATTTTAAAAAAATGACAAAAACTAAAAAATGATAAAAATTTGACAATAATTAGGTAACAATTAACCAACAGATTTACAAATAGGGAGCAATACTGTAACGACCAGACCTTGCGTTGGATCCGTTATCATATCATACGTACCGTCCGCTTTGGGAGAGCCTAGGTTCGAATCTTGGGGGACGCGTCAGAAATCCGTAAAGGGTAAGATGGGCTATGCTCTCCCAAAGTCGACAGTAGTACGATATGATAACGGCTCCGATGCAAGGTCGGGTCGTCGACCTTGCACCGAAACCGTTATCATATCATACGTATTGTCCACTTTGGGAGAACATATGCCCATTTTATCTCTTACGAATTTCTGACGCGTCCCTCAAGATTCGAATCCAAGACCTCCATCATATGGGAGACTTAAGTTAAAATTCTTAATTTCTTTATTTAGTTCCCTTGACTTCTTTGGTATTTTTTGACTTAATGAATCAACTACTACTTTAGCCTTTCCAACATGATATTTAATTTTGCAATCATA
>CAIGRK010320701.1:0-13925 GCA_903798315.1 Fraxinus greggii | reverse complement strand
ACTATACTCATGTTTCGCATTATGGGTTAATCAATTGGTTCATACTCGGAGAGAAGTTGAACGTAGTTGATTAATCTTGAAAGAAAAATCGTGATCATATACTTTCCTACACCATTTATAGAATAGTTTGGAGATTGTTAAACTAGTATAGGGAGACACTGAGATGAATAGGGGCTCCATGTGTGAAATAACTGTGTGGATTTACCATCAAGATGAGATTAGGCGAAAATCCAAAGTTAGAGGTCTATTTTCGAGAATAAGTGGTTGGTAAGGGGTATTGCACTGATCTTGATAAATAAAAAGATGAAATAGCTTACTGGAAAAACTTCTCGTCGAAACCTTTTTTACTCGAGTAATTAAGCCTGCAAGGGTCTTTAAAACCTGGTACCCTNGTTGAACGTAGTTGATTAATCTTGAAAGAAAAATCGTGATCATATACTTTCCTACACCATTTATAGAATAGTTTGGAGATTGTTAAACTAGTATAGGGAGACACTGAGATGAATAGGGGCTCCATGTGTGAAATAACTGTGTGGATTTACCATCAAGATGAGATTAGGCGAAAATCCAAAGTTAGAGGTCTATTTTCGAGAATAAGTGGTTGGTAAGGGGTATTGCACTGATCTTGATAAATAAAAAGATGAAATAGCTTACTGGAAAAACTTCTCGTCGAAACCTTTTTTACTCGAGTAATTAAGCCTGCAAGGGTCTTTAAAACCTGGTACCCTATGATCATCTGACTTGGGAGTTATCGGCTAAAAGCTCGCTACATGGGTCACTTAATCACTTAATGGAGATAAGTCATCATAAAAAAAAGCAAGGAACACACCAAATACTAAGATTAAGCCCCAAACGCTGAGAATTAGACTTTTGATAGATTATTATTAGCTTAGTTCATTCTTGGAGGCCGGAGCAAACAAATATTGGATAACCTTTATTCATTGAAATCTTAACTTGTACCTGTCAAACCTCTCTCAACTAGAGAGGGCAAAGATTAGAAATCAGCTAAACTTCAACTTAGGAGCACAGCTCATGAAAATAGATGAAAACTTTAAGTTTGGAGGGTGTATATCTCTCGAGTGGAGTAAGGAAATATTAGAATATTGGGGATTGGAACCTGAATCAATTACGAGCTTGATTTGTGGCATGAGTATACACAAAAACGTTGAGTTTTGCATGGAACATGTGGAAATTGATTTGAACTATGTCATATTGAAACTAATTTTTGTATTAACACAAATCACAATCCTAAGACACGGCGGAATATCTCACCCATCTATTGAGTAAAGCCACATTTTTGTTTAAGGACAAACAAATACTCAAGTTTGGGGAGGTTTGATAAGAGTATTTCATACACTTATTTAGTTCATCAAGACATGGATATTTTTTGATATTTGGATTGAATTATGGATGAATTTGTTCTTTATTGTGTATTTTAGGTTTACAACGATGAATACAATGAAATTGGAGAAAATGAGCAAGAAGGGGAGTTAACCGAAGCAAAAAAAATGTAAATAATCGAAAGTTAACTTGGAGCGACAAACAAAAATTCGAGAATACAAGGATCTAATTGGATAAGAAGAGAAGCAAAGGGATTTGATAGAATTGAAGAAGGAAGAAAAAGAAAAGTTCGAGGAAGTTTAGGGGCCAAAATGCAATTTGGCCCCAAAAAGCACCAAGGGGCCCTAGGATACAATAGGCGTGCGCCTCAAGGATAAATGGGAAAAATTCTACTTTCCTTATTTTATTTTGATAATAATTCAGGGCAATTTTTTTGACATATTAGAAGGGAAAAATTCGTGATTTTTGGGTGAGAGCCGTATTTTGCGCAGATAAATAGAGACACGGAAGAACGAAGAATTCATCATTTCGGGTCCGGATTTGAAAAGATACACATAACTTTGTTAAGAAATTTAGCTTAAATATACTACGATCAAGTGGAACTTAATTCTCCGCATGGTCATGCTATATAAATAAACTCGACACGTGGTTCGTTCAATACACCTAAGTGTACTAGTGTAACCTTTTACTATTTTTGTGGTAAGGACAAATCATAAACCCAAATAATGAATCGGTTACCACTACAACCTTCCAGTACAAGGTGTCAAAAATCCTTATACTTTGGTTATGAACAAATTATTTATAATCAAAATATAAGTTATGTTACAATGTACTTCTCAATGCAAATACCTAATTATATTATCACAAGCGTTCATAAGGTATTTTAATTCACATGCTCAATAATAAATAAATGCAATAAATAAATAAAGCCACAATGTATTTATTATAAATTGTTATTTCATCACAATAAAACTATATTATATGGGCACACAACCCAACAAAAAAGCATCTCATCAACAACATCATGCCAGTAGGAGATACAAGGGTTTCCATTGTGAAGAGAATACCATTTGTCATGGTAAGCATCAATCAAAGCCACCGTCTCGTCATGGGACCCTCATGGTAGAGGTTGGTGGCAGGAGGCGAAATTGGAGACAATGGATGACAGCGATATGGTGGCGATTGGGATATGGTCATCTTATGGAGATGAGGACGATGATGATAGCGTAGTTTCCATCGGTGCATAGGATTAGAGAATTAGTGCACGGTAGAATAGAGAATAAGAGAACCAGTCCTAAATTAACTGCAGCGTGCCTGTTGCATTGCAACGGTGATGCCCTTGAGAAATTCTCGAGTGAATGTGTATGTTTATGACCTATTTATCTAATTTTTTTTTTAAAATAAGTTTTCAAAGTAGAAATTATATTTAGTTATATATTTTCCAACGAGCTATTTTACTTGTGTAATTGGGTTTCTTGGTTTAGATATGATGGAATTTACATACAGGTGTTTAAAGAGTGCACTTCATAAATCAGAGATGAAGTTTATTTGTTTACTTTCCAGGTATTTAATATATGAATTAAATATTATAATTATTGACATGCGTATCCCATAAATTAAGTATTTCAAATTTAGGATTATCTTCACTTCGTTTATTTTGAAACCTTCATTCTTCTCACGCATAACTTTTTTATTCTCCATGACTCCAAGATTCTTCTATATTCAACGTTCATAAATCTCTAACTTCCGGTGAATTCAAAAGCATATTATCATCCTCAATTGTATATTATCCTCCTACTACTATACAAACGTATTTTATTTACTTTGTGAAAGCTGTAGAATCTGAAACTAAAGTATAATGGCTAGATTGAAGGGTGAAAATAAGGAAAATATAGAGGAGACACCGGATAAAAAGTAAAAGAAAGCCAGAGGAAAGCCCTAAAGAAACTCCATTAAAAAAACAAAAATCGTTTGGGTTAGGCAAAAAAATGTCCTTGAACAAGGTATTTTCAATTTTTTTCCCTTTTTTTTGTTCATTTAAATTATATGTATGTAATCTAGAATTGATGAGTAACAAGTAATGCAAATTTATTGGACATTTGTGGCCTTTATTTGATTTAAATTTATTAGCGAAGGAAATGTGTGTGGGTTTCCATTTGAAAGTATTGTTTTATAAAAATTGATAATTTTTTTTTTATTAATGAATGATTTGAGACCTACAATAGGTCACTAGTCAATCCAATTGTGACCATGATTTTTATGGATCTGTGACCTGAATGCATACTATTATCTGCATCTGTGGCCTTATTTACATTATTATATACCATTATATGTATCTGTGATCTGATTTAATTTTTTTCTCCTCCCAATATGTGACATGATACCATATGTATGTATGACCTAACTTACCTGATTATCCAGATTCTATGTGTTTGTTGCCTAATTTAGTTTATATTTCCAATATATGACCTGATTGAAAACTATTATTTGTGACCTGATTTACAGTCTTGTCTATTATTATCTATATCCGTTACCTCATTTATTGTACTATTATAAATTTGATCTTAACGTTGTTTTCATCTAAATATGTGATGCAAGTGTAGAACTTCATCATACCACATGACAGTTGGTTTCCTGGAAAAATTACCATTACCCTGAATTGTTACCTAAATTGTTGATTTTGACGCCAATAAATGTTAATAGGATAGATCTCTATGTTGTTTATATTAGGTTGCTTGGTGAATTTGTATTTTAGGGAGTCCGGCTTAAAAGGTTAAGTGCACACTTGATTTTATGAAACTAATTTAACAGAACACACACACACACACACACACACACAAAATTGACTTTTGGATTTTAAAACTTAATACAAGGAAATTGATTTGATGCATACTTAGTATCTAAGATAAGATTTTTTCCCTTAGATAAGTTTGGGTTTTGTTGGGTCAAATTTGGATTTTGAGTGTGGATGTCTTTCGGGGTTTGAAAGATTTTGGATTTCAGCACTGGATATGAAACCCAAACTCAGAAAGCAAGCCAAAATCTTCCAAATTGAACTCAGAATTCAAATCCGACCCAACTGAATATAAACAAATCTAAACCAAAAGTGCCAAACCCAACCTAGAACACTCAGATTTGACAATGGTGCTATATATTTAATAAAAAGCTGAAAAATTAGGATAATTTTTTTATAAAAATACCTCATCTACATTGAAACTCAATGTTTTACATTTTACCTAAGTTTATAACTTTTCAAAAAATTAATTTTTTTTTTTCAAAAATCAATATTTTGATTTTACATTTGAAAACAACATTTTATATAAGTAACATATTTCTTCACCATAGGTTAATTTCTATTTGAAAATCAATGATTTGCATGAGGAGCATATTATGCTAGCATATGTTTCATTGTATAATGATATTTGTCCTATGTGAGACCACGTTCACGTAATGTGGCATATGGTGTGAAAGGAGTGCGAGACATCCTTAATTGAACTTTTATAGCCCCTGTTTGGTGGGGATTAAAATCAAATTTTTAATACACTTTAATAAAAGTTGATGAAATGTGTGGTTGAAAAATTGTGTGATCCATGAAATATGTGGTTAAAATTAATTGTTAACTTTGACTTAAATTAAAATTTGGATTTTAATCGGTACTAAACATGAGCATAGTGTATCTCCATTGGAAGGTTTGCTAGACATCCTTCATTTGATTTTTTTATAATTATCCCCATTGGAGATGGCACTTCTCTCCATTCTCATATTCCTTGCCACATGTACGACAATCCATATTGTTGCATTGAAGATGTTTTATGGTCAATTAAATGTTGATACAAACTCACTTAATTAATCTTGTCATTTAAAAAAATCATCATCTTAGACGAGTAACATTTGTTATGCTATTATGTTTTACACAGGTAAGATGTTGTGTTACTCTATATTACCTATTTATTCTTACATTTTATTCGTCAACATTGTCCACAAAATTGTCGACATCCACTGTCTACCGCTTCTTACCATCTGCCTGCAAAAGTTACCGTATGCACCTATCATTAGCAAACACATGGTGACATATTGTATATGTTACCAAGTAACAACATAGAATAGGTAAAATCATCTCAAACAAGGAAACACATATCGAAATAAGCCCATCTTGTGTCGAACGACTGCACAACTAGAGTAAGTATTCCTCAAATTGGAATTGTAACTCCGTCAATCCTGCTTATAATTTGAGCTGCCATTTGGGAGTATGAATTGGTTTTATTGCGCATTTCTTCTTGTAATTTGTTTGTGTTTGCATAGTAGGTAGGTAATGGTGGAATGGTTGAAGTTTGCATATTTTGTAATGAGGTTGAGTTTGAATTGCTCCCGTACTATGTGCTTCAGCTTTATTTTACACCACTTTGCTTTCCTGAGTGTGATGGTGGAATGGTTTGAGATTGCATTTCTGGTTGTAATTACCATTTCAATTTGTATTGGTAGGTGTATATAGTCGGAGAATTTTCATCATATTCCATCTCTGTCTGTAATTAGTTTGTTTTCGTTGTCAGGATGAGAGGGACGAGTTTTTGGAGTTTGTCACAGTTGTAGAAGCACGGTGCGGCTATTTCGACTGGGTTCGAAATGATGAATCAAGCGGTGAATGTTGAGGCCAATTAGGAGTAGCAGTTGGCTTTGTTCTTCTTCGAATTGAAGCTTTTTTTTTTCTTTTATATTTTATGACGTGTTCTGTATTAGGCAGAGTTCAAGTGAACCTGCAGAGGTTAAATGGTGTATAGTTTCTTGAATCCATTATCCACTACTCACTTGAACATCGTCCATCACTTTCTATAATTGAATCAAAATTCATGCTTGGAGGTAGATTTGCATGAAGAACAATATTAATACACGAGGAATAAGCGACATGCATTTTTACAACCAAATTTCAATGTACTCCTCATGTTATATACTTCTCATCAAAAAAGGCTGTTTTTGCCTTGTTCATACAAAAATCAAAGATGCAAAAAAAGCTACCGGCCTGGTGAGATGCAAAAAAAAGCTTCCAGGCCTGGTGATGTCTATAAATTCCAGTTGAAGCTCGAACAAGGAAATCAAAGGACAGGCTAAAGCCAACATCACTGAAGATTTCGAATTTTCATTGTCACTGTTGTTGGTTGCCACTATCACCCTACATCACGTAACACCCCAAATAAGACTCAAAGCAAATGCAATAGAATGAACTGAAAATATATACCGAAACGAACGAACAAAATGCATACCATAGAGGTCCGCGAAGATGCGAACAATGTAAGCGATGAACCCTGTTGAGATGCCTGAAGATCGGGCGCAGCATCTTCCATATTACTATGTCTAACGCCTCTCGATTTCTTTCCTATTTCGGAAGTCAAAGATGCCTACATGTACATCAAAAATATATGAGAATTTGGATCCGAACTCCATTTCAAGTAATAGGTTAACATAATAAAATACCCACTTCATAAGCATATCTTTTGTAAAATTCCAAAATTTCTTTTTCATCATTGAACGTCATACCCACCTCGAGTACATTCACATCATGTCCTCCAACCTCATCATCTTTACATTGCTTTGCATCGTTCGTTACATTTGTATTATCAGATTCAACTATACATCATTACGCTCGTCTTCTACAATTTCTATTCCCGCGATGAAAAACTTTATAAGCTCTCAGCAACACAAAAACTAATCACACAACTTAAACAAAACCATTTTAAGTAATTTGTATAACTAATTTGTGAGTTCTATAACTCCACAGTTCATAAACTCATCATCTTAGATGCACATTCAACTTTGTTAAAAGTCATACACTACACATGAGTTCCATAACTCCACAGTTCATAAACTCATCATCTTAGATGCACATTCAACTTTGTTAAAAGCCATACACTACACAGTACAACCAACATCGGAGAAACCTATCCCTGTAGCTTCGAACTCCATATCTGAGAGAAATGAAGGACGGACTGCATTTGAGAGAAATGAAGGTATCTTCTGCAGTTGAGAGAAATGAAGGACGGACTTCACGTATGCGGCACCAATAGGTTCTTCGGAGGTGGAGGTGGACGGTTGTGAAGGCTTTAGGTCTCGGTTGTGGTGGAGGGAACTCGAGATGGGCGGTTATGAAACGTTTTTTTCGGTCGCCAGGAGGTTAGTCAAAGAACAAGTGAGACGTGAAACAATTTTTTCCGGCCGCCGGGAGGTTGGTCGGAGAACAAATGAGATGATTTGAAGGCGGGAACTCTCAATTGTGAAGACGAGGGAATTTCAATTGCACTGTGCGTTTCCCAGCTTTTGGATAGATTTGGGGGTTTTGTTTCTTTCTTTCATTTCTTTTTTCTTTTTTTTTTAACTGCCACGTCATAATTTTTCAAATTCCGGAGAGTCTTCTGTGAGTCCCTTTCTGTACTCCAAGACTTACTCTTAGGGTTGAGTTTTTGATGGAATGGGCAAACTAGGCCCCTGTTTGGGCTACATTATTTCACATTTTAACGTTGAGAAAAATAATTTTTTGGAGAATGAGTGATTGAAAAAGAAGGAAAAATTTTTAGATTTATGATGAGAAAAGAGAGAAAAATGAATTTTAATTTAATGGGAGACAAAAACAAGGGCCAGAACAGAGGAGTTAAGAGGGGGATGAAGAGAATGCTTTATGTGCCTTTTGCTAGTTATTTTTCTTATAATTAATTTTTATTCCATATTTTATATATTTCACAATTTTTTTTCAAAGATTTATTTAAAAATTGACATTTAACTAAATCAAACAGGGCTTAAGTGGGTGTCAAAGCTAGTCAACTAGGCAGTCTAGGCTGCATGAGAAAACCACTACTGCCTGCTCTTAGTGCTATAGTGAAAGTGCTGAGTTTACCCTCCCCCTTTACGTTATCACGGCGAGTTCCCACATAGCTAAATAATTTCGTCTAAAATTTTAAATGGTTAAAAATTGAATAAAGTTTCTGTTATGGGTTCATGTGAAATAATGTTTTTCATCAACAATGGTGATTAATATACAAGGAACAAGTGTAAATATAAATTATGACATTTTTAGTATTGTTGTAATATTATTTTGTATTTTTACCTTCATTAAATCCATTCTCGAACTTTACTTGTTAAAAATGCATATTGTATACTATAATTTAAGAGCCCAGATTAAAAGTTCGTTTCAAGTCCCAAAAACTCAAAGTCCGACCATGATAATATTTCACTCTCACTGAGCAATATTCCTGACGCCACCCCTGGAGTGAACAATCCAATGGAACAAGTGGGATTCTTAAAAGGCAAGGTTCTAACATCTTTACTCAAACTTGATCTTTGAATCATCGGTAACTCGACTTCTTCCATGATGAGCATCTCAATTTGCAAAGAACACAAGAATTGGAATAAAAAACTTGAAACATCTTATTGGTTTTGGGGGTGGGGGCGGGATACTGAACAACTATATATTGGTGCATGTTTGGCAGACAACTGCAGTTCCTATAGACCCACAATTCATAATTTCACACTTTTTATGAGACTCGAGCAATATCAATACAACGCCTAATTTGATGGATCCCTCGCGAAACCACCAAATGCAACCAGGAAATCCATTTCCGTGAGCTGAACAAAAACAAGGATCCTTGCAGAAAAGTAAAAGTGTAATTTTTGAAGTAAATGAGGTTTATGGTCGAAATTTTCCTTTTCAATTATTATATTTAGTCCATTTTACAAGTGTAAATTCCCTTTCTTAAACTAAGCCATGTTTGTCTATCATTAGTCAATGAAAATAAGTTTTAAAATATTGAATTTTTGGAAAAAGTGTGGTTAAAAAGTAGAATTTTTTTTTTTTTAAAATTTATGTACTAAATATTTTATTGAAAGAATGTATGGTTAAACATGAGTTTAAGAAAAAAATTGAAATAATGGTAGACAAAAGAGGGCTAACTAAAGTCATGTATGGTAATCATAAAAATTACATTTTCTTGTTAACAATAATAGTTTTTCTAAATTTTCATATCTCAAAAGTAGTTGTAAATAGAAAATCACAAAAATTTATTACATGTTTTGTACATGAGACGACTAATAATATTAAAAATATTATTGTTATTGGTTGTTGGTTTTTGAAACCCAGTAGATATTGGGTTATGATGTTTAGACGGTTGTATTGATTTCATAGGTTTCGATCGATGATTGAAATGTTTATCGACACTACAATTGATTGGATCGACCCGAAAATAAATTGGACCATTGGAAGGAACTATTATTGTATTGGTCGTAATGCATTCATTAGTTGAACGACCTTTTAATTTGTTAGCCCACTTTGCTTTCGGTTTTGACCCATCTAACATGTTTTGACTTTGGCCCAACCACTTTTCTTAGCCCTAAAACTATATATTGGCCCTTGTTTGAGGTGTGTTGCATCAGATTAAGAGAGGTAGTCAAATCTTTTTGTTCATTTTCTTTGTGAAAGTTTTGACCTAATTGCTACCTTCTTCCTTCTCCTTCTTTATGATATTGCATCCACCATATTGATCATTTGTAGGTTACAACTGGATGACCTATAGTGGAAGTACATGTGGGATGAGAAATCAATTTACAGTGTTTGATTTGTTGGTTTAATAACTGAGTTAGGAATTGCACGAATCGAAGATCTTGGAGTTGTACTTTCATCACAAATGGTATCTGAGCAATAGGTTGTGCAAAATTTGAGTTTAAATCATGCAAATTTGGGCAAAAACTGGTTGTCTAGAAAATAGGAAGAAAACCTGTTGAAATCAAACTAATTGTACCTTCAACTCCATTTTTCGGTCAAACCAGTTGTCGTCTGTGCAACCGGAAGCCATAACCCTATTTTGGATGATGAGGCATACTCTGTAGGCCGACGCGTACGGCACATAGAGCTACAACATGATGATGCATGAGGTCCACTCACAAAGGTGGCCGCGCATGAGGGTGATTTTCGATAACAATCTCTTAAGCAGTTTGCTCCTGGTGATACGACGGATCTACTAGCGTTGTACATTTTTTTATTTCAGGCAATATAGTGATTTTGGACCATTTTACCCTTGAATGTACGAGTTTGAAATTTTGGCTGATAGTGTTGATATACTTGCCAAGCTTTAGTGCGAATAGTGATGGCCCTAAAGTTGTAAAATTCGCATTTCTCCTTATATATGGATCAACAAATTGGTTCGCTCAGTAAATTGATTTCTCACTTCTAAATTATCGTGCTAGCAGGTCATTGTGTAGTGTAGCTATTAGGTTTAGGGTTATCGTGTGAGGTAACCATTGCCTATTGCTAGAATTTAGGAGTTATTTGTCGTATTTGAATGTTTCTATTAGTGACTGCTGAAAGTTGCTTATTGATTCTTTGATATAATTGTCGATTAAGTCACTGTGTGAAACTTGCATTGACTGAGAAATTGGTTGTTTGACATACCTCTTTGTTGATTTGATTATTCCGTTAGAACACTTGAACTTTACCCATTTGAGCATTCCATTGATCTGAGATTGTAAATCTCACAAATCTTGGAAATCTAGAACTATATATATTGCCAATTACCTAAAGGCTATTTTGTATGTTCTAATTGTGTATTTGTACATTTTTTGTTGACATGTGTCCTAAAACTGAACAGATTTTGATATGAAAATTTTCAATAAAAATAAAATTTTGATTTGGAAACTAAAAATGAGAGGGATATCAGTTCAATAAAAGATTTCAAAAGTTATAGATGAGAAACATTGATAAACTTAAAATTACGAAAGAACTTTGAAAAAAGTTAAATGACTTGTATTTACTTAAATCTACTCCTAAAAAACTCTACTTATCCAAGAGAATTTTTATTGTTAAAATGGATTTTGATGACAATTTAGATGTGTTTAACAAACGTGTGCAATATATTGTTTATTGTGATAAAATGGTGTTTGAGACATTAAGGCCATAATATTTTGCTTAATTTCATGCTTAACAATATAAAGAGGTAAAGAGTTCAATTAAGTAAGGTAGGAACACATTAATGCCTAAGATTGTCATAGATCCTATTAGGAGTAAGGAGGTGAAATTTTAAGCTACAAAAGGTGATATGATGAGTGGTGAAATACACATGATAAGGGCATCACACAGTTTAAACAAAACAGTCTCATGGAAATCAAGAGAAAAGTGACTCGAGAGGTAGCTTGAGTGATGAGGGTGGTAAAAAAAAATGTACAGGTTGGGATAAATCTAAGATGGTAAGCGATGTTATAGTTGTTGTAAGTTTGGATATTTCATAAAGACTATTCTAAAATAATAAAAAGAAAAAAAAAAGATGTGAGGTGAGACGAATGTTGACACTGGATCTAGTTATGAAGCGATAGAGGTTTATTGATAATATACCCTATTACTGCATTTGCTTCTGTGTGAAATCTCATTTGCATAAATGATTGCTTGATTTTGGTGCATTATTTTATATTACATTCTATTATGTTGGATGTATATATTTGCATGAATTTGAGGGTGCATTGGTAATGCGTACAGGAGTGTGGAGAATGACATTTGCAACGAGAAGTGAGGTGATTAAATGTCTTGCAATCCTCTATCTGTTAAAATCTTAATCAGGTAGAGCAAGAGAGTGGCACTCTTATCACATCTGTTAGGTGTAAACCCATTATCTACTTAGTTTGAGAGAGGTGAGGTAGTAACAGAAAACATCACATGGACTTAGGATCTTTAGTGGTTTATCAATTAAGCATAAGAGTGACCAATCGAGTGAGTAGAGATTGTCGATGAGAGGAAAAACGTGTTCTCTAGATAAGAGCTACATGAATGGGATACGATAATTGTAGTGAAATCTTTTCTTGAGGTCATTTATCCATTGATTTTATATGTTGACCATTTATTTGATTAACTTGGTATTAATCTAATGTTCTCTGTGTGTTGAGGATGTTGAAAAGATTTGTAAATTATCATATGGTGTTTTTTTTTTTTTTATCACGTGTTATAATATTGTGTTATTATATGTTCTTGACTGATTACTAAGGATATTTCATTGTATTGGAGTTCTTGACCCTAGCCATTAGATGAGTACAAGGAACATGTATGATATGAGTTTCAAGTTCAAAACACTTTTTAATTGGGATAATTGCAGCAGCTGTCCCTAACTTTTCATTTTTTTTACAAATTTTACTCTAACCTTTAAGTTGTGCCAACGAAAGTTTTTAGTCTTTCAAAAATATGCAGCAGAGGTTTGAATTCATCCATTTGACCGTTAGTTGGCCAAGAAAGATGAATTTTGACCAAATTAAAGGGTAAAATTGTAATTTGATAATTACTATATTAAATAAATGAACCAAAAATCAGGAAATAAGAGAAGGGTTGACTTCTTCAGCTGCCCCACCCCACGCTCTTACCCCTGTAGAATATGTGTTAGCATTTGGATCTAAAATTAATCTCCTAAACCCACCTCAAATCTATAATTTCATATATGAATTTGGTAATTTCATCCCTAAATAAAAAATTCTCCATTTTTTATTGAGATCAATTTTTTTTTTTATTTTCAAATTTAAATTGTGATGATGTTCATTGGCAAGAAGAAGTGTGATGATGTTATTGGTGACGGACTTTCTTCCCAAATCTGAACTTTCTTCATTATCTTATTTCTCCATTTTCAAATCTAAATTGTCGTGATATTCGAAGGCCAAAAATATTTGTTGTGGAGAAATTAATAAAGTTTGTTGGCATGATAGTGGTAGCTTATATCAATCGTTGGTGGTGGTGTTGAAGGGAGGTGGATGGTGGTTGGAGGCAGTGTTGCTCACGCACCCTACCGTCTGGTTATTTGTGTTATAAAAATTGGCCTCTTCACTATCGATATTGCCCCCACACCTCCAACACTAGAAAAGTTATTTTTCTAAGAGAAAAGCTGATTAAATGAGGGAAAACCATGGCCCTCTCACAAGTTGATGATTCTGAGAAGAGTGTGGTAGGGTGGAGTTGGGGTGGGGCAGCTAAAGAAGACAATCTTTTTCTTTTTTTTCCTGATTTTATTTTATGTTTTGGTTCCTTTATTTAATATGGTAATTATCAAGTTACAATTTAACCTTTTAATTTTGCCAAAATTCCTTTTTTTCTCAACTAACGATCAAATGGATGAAAACATTCCATTTGGACTTCTGTTGCATATTTTTGAAAGATTATAGACTTTCGCTGATACAAATTAAAGATTATGATAAAATCTGAAAAAAAAAAAAGGGTGAAAGGTTAGGAACTGCTACTGCAATTTTCCCTTTAGAATTTCATAACTGATCATAGATGCAAATGTATATAAATTCTCACTTTGAATATTCACCATTGGATTTATTTTCCTTAATTGTAGTTAATTAAAAACAAACGATCTAATCAACCCTAATTACTAAACAACCCAAGATAAACGCTATTAATTTAATCTAGTAATCGCCTTAATAATTAGAAAAATCGATGAAACTAAATAACACAATAACAAGTGGTTATATTAAATATAGTCAAACATTCTTCCCAAAATTTAATAATTTCTAACGCAGCAAATCATTAAATCTTAGTTGCTTCATAAATCAAAGAGATCAAATAATTACGGATT
>CAIGRK010320663.1:0-11183 GCA_903798315.1 Fraxinus greggii | reverse complement strand
CCCCCCCCCCCCCATCAACTACAAAGCATACCATATGTTGGTATTTTTCGTTTTCATTAAATCCTAAAACCCAATTTCATCATTGGTATTTTTCGCTTTCATTAAAGCCTAAAATCCAGTTTCATCATCCAACTCCAAGACTTCACTACTGTGCAATGAAAAACACAAATAAATGCTCTCTGTATTAGATAAAACTTGTACTGATCATCATAATCGAGGAATTTTCTGCATAGGACAATCTTGATCACAGTCCGGATAGGTGAGTGTTCTCTTACTGCCTGCAGTGGAGAGTGAAGAACTCTCAAGAACACTTTTGGAACTTAAGAGCGTCGACAACATACTTGGAGTAATCACAGAGTTAGGGGTCTTTGATTCTAGCATCCCAATTTCCTGCAGTAGACTATAGCAGGAAAATATACGCTCCTGTTAAAATGTACAAAGTTTAAGATAATTAGAGGAAAGAGAATCAATTATTATCAGTCTTTAACTACCATATAAAGCAAGGGAACTCACTTTTTCTAGGGATCCCCATGATGAGATTGTGTTCACCTTAATCTCCAATATTTTCTTTGTTAACTGGTAATCATAAGCTGCTAAAACCGCGGATGCAGCAATTATGGAAGGCCGATTTTCCACCACATTAATCTCTGCATAGCAAAACTATATATGAATTCTAAAGAGAGTTAGTATCTTGAATGCAGATCCAAACTCAACAATGTCTTCATAATTTACCTTTTATTATGGCAAAAATGAGTTCGACTGCTCGGTTTACCAGTTTTTTATGGCTGCATTCACCACAGAACTTGGTGGTGAAATAATGGAGATAAGCAAAAGGTGTAATTAAACTCATTTTCCATTCCAATGAATTCAAGACCAATAATTCCATTCTCTGAATCACACTTCCTTCAAAATTATAATCATCTACATGATAGTCTGATAATTTGGGTGCTTTACATTCCTCCATCTTTGCCGCCAAAGATAAACATGCAACTGACAATAACCGAATAGCCCACAATTTTCCATCCTATTAAAATCAATAATATTTGCAAATCAGATTATCTCATAAACTCAAATATCTAAATCTAAGAAGGAAATAAAATGGTTACAACAGAAATAAATTATTTTAAAATAAGAGACACTTACATCAATTAGTCTTTTTGAAAAGAACTCATCAAAATAAATCAATGAGAGATAAGCTGTGCGAAAGTGAAATCCAAAAAAGGCTCTTGTCTGTATGTATATACACAAACTTTTAATTACCCAGTAAATATTTATATCCAGCAATAAATATGAATAAAAACAAGAAATAAGATTGAGAAAACAAACATTGAGAATCCATTTGATGGCATCCAAACGGGCGCATTTAAACCAGCTTTTTTCACTCTTGAGAAGTGAGCAATTGCTATTACTTTGAAAAGTGACTGCCTCTCTTTGAATTAATATTTGTATATACTCATCATCACACTCAAAAACAGAACATACGCCCAATTTATAATTGTTTTCATTCAAACAAGCCTCATCTTCTTGATTCAGAAGGGTCTCAGAATCATTCATTCTGTTCTACAAAATATTGGGAAGCCCAGAGAAAATAAAAAGGAGATAAAATTCTTCAAGATCTGGTATAAATTTAGGAGAAATCTAGATTCTAATATAACTAGTAAATGTGGAGGGGCAGCTGCAGGAATTGCGAGGTTGATGTAGCCAAAAAATTTGGTAGATGAGATATTGATTTTAGCAGTTATTTTACAGTGTGCAGTTACCCGATAAACATGGGTCCACTCTCTACTATTCCCTTAATTTCTCCAAAAAACTGCAATTTTTTAATCTTTTTTGTTCTGAAATACTTACATTTGATCTTCGAGATAAGTTCGATTAATTTCGTCTTGTTCGGAGTTACAATTAAGCTTCAGTCATGACTTTTGACTTCAATTTTCTTTTAAATTCAATAGTTATTTTTCTCAAGGCATCAAATTGATAAACCTTTTCACATCGCCTTACAATATAATAAAATGGCATTATTATCGATTTAATTTGAAACAAAATAAGAAGCACTCATCGCACAATACAACAATCTTGTACCAATACATATTGAGCTCAAATAGTGAAATTGATTAGACACATAAAATAGTGTCCCCAGCCATGAAGACCATGTAAACAAATCTATCGATGGTACGTAAATTTATCCACATATTCATTTTCAATCATACGTTCACACAAAAAAAAAAAATATTTTGTACGTAAATTCAAAAAAATTTCCAACTTTTAAATACACATTTTCCTGAAAATTGCTATTCAACATATTTTTTTTCCAAATAATGACCATCAAACGGGACTTAATTTGATAAACTACAATTTTTCGTGTAGGGATTCTTCTTTTCTAAATTAAAATTTCAAAGCAATAAGGCTGAAATGACTACCAAGTAGCCTAGGACTTCAAAAATAATTAATAGAAAATTTTAACATACCTTCACATGATGACTTGTTTATACTCGATTTTTGTTGTTATCTTGATAAACAATAGTAGAGCGAAAATCTTGGTAGTTGCAAAATTATTAGTCAAACATTTGCAGCGTCAGATCCCTTATATATTAGGGTTTTTCAATTTTGACGTCACGTTGACACCTCGGTGTACAGATCCCTAACAAGAAGGGGTCTGTGACCAATAAAAAAAATTGTTAGCTCCCCTTTTGTGAGGGGATCTGTACGCCGAGATGTCAACTCCGATGTATATTTAGCAAAGTCCTATATATTATTCTGTCAACTTTAACTGTCACAATAATAGCATTTGTATTTCCAATTAAAAAGTATAAAACAATATTAAAACGGTATAACTGCAAGTTTTTTCGAGTCAATGGGATTAATTTTTTAATATAAAATTCTAAAATTCTACGAGGTATTAGAGTTCAAACGCATCACCAATATAGATCTTGGCCTATGATGTCCTCAACGCAGGGATGGCAACGGGAGTTGAGGCATCAGCTTGCCTCGTCGACTATTTTTGTCTTCTTACCTCTTTTCATACGCAGTTAAGTTGGGATGGGACGGAACAGATCCCTTTTTTGTTTGATTAAAATCTTACATTATAAAATGAACTTTAAATGAGGTGGGTAAGTCTTGCCACGTGTGGTGGCCACGACACCCCACCTCCATTCCGCATATCCGATTAGGCGAAGAATCCCCACCCTATTCAAAGTGATTCATCGCAAGCATCGATTTTATTTATTTATTTTGACATAATGAGCTATTGTTTTAGCGAAGTTAAGCTTCATTCATCCACTTGAAACAGAAATTAAAATAGAACTACTGCTACTTTTAAAAATTTTAATACTTTAAAATTTTTAATTTCTAGATTCAAATAATAATCGACCGAAGAAAAATTTGTATCAAGACAAATATATAGAGTAACGAAAAGCTAACAACTAAACAAACTGTAGTTGAGTTAGCCCTGTTTGGTTTGAACTTATTTTTCAGATTAACTTAATATTATGGACTTATTCGGTAGAGTTTAAAAGTTAATTAAAATTGAAAATATAATCGTTATTAGGTCTCACTCATCTAATAAAAGTCAACAATAATGACTAGTTTTTCAATTTTAATCCGATTTTAATCTCTACCGAACACACCCTATATATCAATATTCCGTGGATGTGGCTGCTCTTGGTATTCTCCAATATTCCCACAATGACCAAAAGACATTTTGGCGTTTTCAATATAAAATAAAGATTACCCAAAATCCAAACACCAGACAATTTTTGATAATTAGTGGGGGCTAAGAGTCTGTTGAAGGGTTTTTTAATATATTATTTAAAAATCAGATTTTTAATAATTTTTCTATAAAAGTTGATAAAATGAGAGTTGAAAAGTTGTGGACCCCATTAAATGAGCGATTAAAATTATTTTTTAACTTAAATTTTAATCAATCTTATTAGCTGAACCAAACAAGACAGTGTTTCTATTTAATTAATATAAATAATTGATTTTTGGTTTCAAGCGTAAAATGTTAATGATTTGTTTATATTTTTACGTCATGATGAATTTAAAATATGTATACGGACATTAATTAGTTAAACCAAATTTGAACGATTTTGATAATTTTTTTATGAATGAGCGTGACATATATGTATTACCTTAAGAATGAGCTCGACATGGAAAAATTAAGGCCCTCTAAAGTAGAATGGAAGTTCAAATCATTACAAAGCTTAAATTCTAACCAAAAATATGTCGTAAACTAGTATCTAGCTCGTTTGGTATGACTTAAAACTTTTAACGATATATTTCATCAATTTTTTTCTAAATTTTAAATATAAAATTTAGATTATAACCGTACCAAACATCGGCTTTCAAACTTGAGGTGAAGGTCTAAACTTGGCCTAATTGTAGGCTCGAACCTAATTATACCTAAAAAATGATGCGATATGGTCTTCCAAGGTAGAAATAGTGAGCAAGTCATTGCCGACTATTAGGGAGCTTATTTTGACTAGGTTTTAGAGTGCTAACTCAAAAATGCATGACTTATGCAAAATATGATTGAAACATGAGAAAAAGTGCACTACCTCTAGTCTCTAAAGAAGAAGGGAAAAAAAAAAGAGTTAAAAGTTATTTTTAGATTAAAAAATTATTTTTCAATATTTTTGAATAATTTTCTGAAAGTGTTTTGTATCAGAGTATTTAGAGAGAATTGTCTAAAATAACTTCCTCGGAAGACTATTTTACAAGAAGTAGAAATAAAAGCAGAAATCCTGTCAAAAAGTAGAAATGGAAAACAAAATTCCTGCCAAACAAGCCCTAAAATAGTAAAAACAAAAAGGCAAGAAATGTCAAATAAGAGTTGAAATTTGTTCTCGATTTTTGTCTATCTCATTAACCGTTCATTCAATCGACATTTGAAACACCGTTTTCATGGATATTCACCAATGCTCGCATGCGCGCACACACATATATATATCTATATACACTTTTATCATTCCAGTTATTCTTTTTTACTTTACTTTAGTTCTCTATAATTTAAAAAGATCCATTTTTTTTACATGTATTGTCTTTTCTTTCTTTTGTGCTTCTTTTAACATGTCCTAACAAATCTCCATCTGCTTCGACTATAACCAAATCCTTGTTTTTGTATATATAGGAGCTGCAATCATTCTAATAACAAAGGGAAAGAAAAAGAAAATGATTTTGTTACTTGTACATAAAAAAAATGTAAATAATTGATCGCATAATATGATGTAGAAGGAAAATATTGGATAAAAAAATTGATTATATTTTAAACTGACAAATGGTAGAATGTCATATGAAATTATGTAATTTATTATGTAAATTTTGATATACGCGTAGCAAGATTCAGGAAAAAAAAAATTTTCAAGAAAAGTTCAAGTGCATCCTATTAAGTACTCTAAATTGTAATAACCCTAAGAATTATGTTGGGAGATGATAATGATTCCCCCTTCATGGGAACAAAATTATATAGGCAGAAGATTAGGTCCATTTACAATTACTATGCATGAAAAGTATACATGAATTGATTGGTGCTAAGCTAGGAGCGCCTACACGTGCGTAGAATGGACCACAGAAAGACGCTCCTACTCTAATCAAAATTGACAAATATAACTTCATCAATGGAAGACAAATGTCTCTCCCTTCCCTACATACATTATCTTATATGATATAAATTAACATTAATGTGGATTCAGATCATTGAACAATTGTAAGGATAAGACATTTGATGATGTCATGGGAATAGTCTGAATTATGAGAAGCGTATAGCTAATCCAATAACAAAAGTTTTATAAAGGAGTTGAAGAACTGAAATATATTATCATGAGACGAAATATCTTTCTAAACTATTGACTTATCATTAACATTAATGTTATGTCTTCAATTGGACAAATTTATAAGGTGATAGTGCGGACAATTTGATGATTATATTGTTTTGTACGTGAACTGTCCGTTATAGTTTACAGTATCGTTAACAAATCTGAATGGAAAGTTGCTCGATTGCTTTTCAATTAAAGTGCTGTGGTGTATTTGCTCTGAATTGAAAGTTCAATGACTACCATTTTATTTTTTAATATGGTTTAGTTGAATTTTTCTTCTTTTGCCTTATTGACTTCATAGTTCATACGATTGAATGATGCTCAAACATTGTACTTATTGTAACCTTTTTCATCTAGCAAATTTATGTAGCTTTCCGACTTGATTTAATGAATCAAATGTGTGTCATAAACAGTTGAACTTGGCTAATATTTAATATGATCAATAACGTCTGGTGGTGCTGATGAAATCTATTTGTTGCCGAGCTGATTTGGAGAAGAACCAAAATTCCCTAACATACGAAATTATATTCATTCTTGATCATCTTAGATGAGGAGATGTAGTCATTAGAAAATTTGTCTTCTGCTAAGTATATGTAGGATCAAGATCAACACTACCTACACTTAAATCGAGCATAAACACAACAAAAAGTCAAAAACAATCAAGAACACGAGGGATTTTTCACTTAGAGAGCCTGGATGTTCACATGCTTCTAACAGCTATCACCTATTAAGGATTACACTTTAATTCACTAATAAAACTTCAAATTACAAATCGGTGTTTAGATTACAGCAGCAGTTCTCTCACACAAATTAAAGTTCGTTCCACGTTGCGTGATCTCATATCACAAATTGCAATGAAATTGAAACAAATTTTTTAGGGAGTGGACTCCAAGTATTGGGCCTCCAATTCACCAAGTATATCAGCACAATGGAGTCTTCTTAATTTGTTTTGCTCAAGAGTAAGCAGCCCAACATCAACCATCTCCATATTTGATGCTCGAGGTCATACGAGAGTGGATTCACGGTAATCAATGCATGCTCCAATTATGACAAAAATATAGGGTGTTGACGACCGACTTCCGAGGTCGACTGAGTATAGTTTGACGTGTACCGTGAGCCTGTGCTCGTGTGAGCTCGGGCAGATGAGGTCAGTTCGGTTATATAGTTTATTGAGGTCAAGGGGAGCATAATGATTAAAATTTTCTTAAACATTGTACAACCCATTTAGAAATGGGTAACACCTAGTAGACCTTACATCAGTGTCCACTATTTACATCAGTTAAATGCTTTAGCTTCCGTCCCTAATTAATTCATTTATTAGTGGGGCCACGTTTGGGGTTAACTTATAAATGACCTGACGGCCGAGCTCGGCAACCAATCTAAACATAACAATGTTTGTACTTTCTTAACTCGGCACTGTAGTTGACAAAATAGAAGAGTGACAGGTACATGCAAAATCTTCCTATTTAAGGAAGATCAAGCAAAGGAGAAGGGACCTGCAAGATAATATCTCTCAGTATTTTCATACGGTTCTTCAAAAAGGAAAAGAGAATTGTAATCCATATTCTTAATTTCCTTCATCTTAAAGGAATCGATTTCCCATTACCATTCGAAGTTGATTTGAACTTTGTTCATACAATTTTTAATGTCAACATAGGCATTGGTTGATTTCCCGTTATTTGTTACAAAAATATTCGTGAACAAATAATCTAAATAGCAGAGAATAAATAATACAATTAGACTTTAAAACCGAGGCCTGTGTGAACACAGTTTCCTTAAAACAAATTCGCCCCCTCACCGTAGGTGCTTGAGATTTACTTGAGCGTCTATTTCCTAGTATACAACGAAAAACCAGTAGAGTCCGAACACTGCAAATTCTACTCTGACGAACTAATTTAGTATCTGAACAATATCACCACCTAGACCTTGACAGACAGTAAAATATGTATGCAGACATAGGACAATTTCGTTTATTTTGGAACTATAATACAGAATGTATTCTTCATGTTTGGAACAGTGAAAAACGAGGCTTTATATAGACATAATCTTAGAATTACGAGTTATATTTGTCCATTAACTCAATGGCAATAACCAAGATTCAACAGTTTCAAACATAATGACAATAATCATTGGAATTTTAGAAACCAAAAGTCCATTGGAATTTCAGAAACCAAAAGTTAGTTGTTGAAAAAAAAAATTTGACAAAACGTAGGTCATCCTAAGGAACCAATTTTCGGTCAATTGGGTCCGACATTCGTGTACGCAGGTCTCGCTTGCACACAAATTCAAGGTCTTAAGCCTATTTAGGTCCGCGATTTGCACCTCCTGCCGCGCACGTGGAGAGAGCCTATATGCTATATATGATTACACACTTTCAAAGTGTAGTCATATATAAAGTAGTTCTTGCTTTCATTCATCAACTTCATATGCAGGATAAACTCAAATTTAGTTTTCCCTCCAACATAAATCATATTCCAATGATCCACTTTAAACTTCAATTTCTCATTCACCCAAACTTCATTTTTGACAAGTAAATACATGATTTTGATGTTCTCATGAAGGAGAATATAAATCAATGTTGATCTTCCAAATTAAGCAAACGAGTCACACTCAAAATTTATGTCAAAATCAGCCATCACCTCATTTTTTCCAACATTATCTACATTACCATTAAAATTAGAGTTTAGTGCATACCTTGACATATATAGCAGAACCGTCTTTGTTTTGTGGAGCATTTTTCTTATAAACTGTTCTCCTAAAACGGTCTATGATCCGTTGACCCATTTTATCATAGTAATAGCATTTTTTATTATTTACCTCTGACTTAATCTTAAAGTTCTTGTATTTAGCCTTTTCAGAGGGATTCTTTCTCTTATTTTGGTTATTTTCTTTGCCAAAATTGTTGTTATTATCTCTGCTACTTCCTTTAAAAGAGTTTTTGCCTTTTACCATTTGGCTTTCTGCATTGTAGGTTCCCATTTGTTCTACTTTAAGCTCTATTTCTCTATTCTTCAAGGAAGTGTGAATAATATCGACAGTCAAAATCCTCTCTCCCATATTCGAAAGCAATTTTTTTTAATATTTTTATGCTTTTCACCTAAGGTATTTAGTAATCCAACTACCAGTTGATCACTAGAAATATTTTCTTCACAATTTGTCAAGTCTCGTGATATCTTGTTTAATCTATACGTGTTGTGCACTTAGATCAAGCTTGAAATTTTTGTGTTTGAATAAGTGGCTTCTGAATGACATGATTTAGATTAATCTGGCATTAATATAATTAAGGGTGTTTGAACCCCTTTAATTTTTAAAAATGTATTATGGAACAGTAGATTGATGGAGAATGTGTGGTTAAAAATGAAGGAAAAACTTTTGACTTGCGTGTAATATTATTTTAATGAAGAATGTGCAGTTGAAAATAAGTATTGTAGAAAAAATAATGTAGTAGAATGTAAAATAATGGATGACAAACATGGGCTAAAAGATGATTGACCAAACGCAATTTTAGTTTTGGCACAGTGCTTGTACGTCATATTTATTACATTTGATCCGATTAAAAGATAATTTGGTTGGGTTAAGTGATCCGATTCACCAGTTTTCATTGAAAATCAGTTGACTCATCGGTTCAATTATAACGACTATAAAACTTGGATTTGATTAATTGAATTTCGATACGATCAACTACTAACTATGATGACTTGTGACACCACTGCACAATTTATTCAATTATTTGTGTGTGTATATGTATTACGTAAATAATTTAAACCTAGACGTATTTAGTCGGTATACTTGAAAGGCACCCGATGTGTTACTTTCAGTATCTATCATCATTTTGGTTGAGGAATTATATTTGAAGACTATCTTTCAGAGGAACCCGCTAATCCAAATTTGGATGAAATTGCCTAAATATCATCACCATCCTGATGGCTTTTTTGCATTGATGGAGAATTTCTATTTCTATATTCATTTTCTTAGGAATAGGATGGTGGTTCTTCAATTACTTTTACGAAGGTACGTACGAAGAAGGTCAAATTGCATCTTTCACAATTTTGCCACTATACCATTCTCAAAGATGAAAAATGATTCAATTAGTACCGATGTTCATATTATGCTAAATACCGGTGACATGACATTAAGGTCATGTTTGATAGTTCTTTCTTTTCCAGGGAAGATGGAAATTAAAATTTATTTTCACCTTTTTACATGTTTGATTGACTAATCTTTCCATGTAATTGATTTTTCACATTTTCTTGGTTTTTGAGGAAAAATTTTTCCCATGGGTTTGGTGGGAAAAGCTTTTCTTGGCAACTTTTTATTTTTTTGGCAATGGAAATAAATTCTATTCTCAATTGTAACAAATTCTATCCTTTTAATGGATAGTTTTTATGAAAAACAAAGTCAACAAACACAAAAAATATCTAAATTTCAATATTTTTTAGGTGAAAAATTATACAAATCAAACACAATTAATTAACAATTCCCAATAAAACAAGTTCTAGATAATTCAATTATCTGAAATTCGTTTTCTTTCCATCCAATTCCATATTACAATCAAACGGACCCTAATTTCTTGGTGGATGGATCTTAATGATTGAATTAAATATGCTATTCACTAATGGATTGTTTGATATCTCATTGATGCTTAGCATAAAATCATTCATCTCCCAAAGATACTCCAATAAATGCGTTAAAAAAATATTTTGACACATGAAAAATTTATGTATTTTGTCCACAAACAGTCGATCACTAGTTAGTCGATATCAAAGAATACAAGTGCATAGGATAACGCCGATTACATCATTCATAAATCTTGTCTTCATGAACATATGGCATGTGATTATGATTGATTATCCTTTTGATTTGGCACATGGGAGCAATGCTTACTATTTCTACAAAGCCGAAATGAAACTTGTGATGTGTATGAAAATGTAGCCATTTGGGGTGGGACACTGCTAGCTGTCAGCATGGAGGTGGATTCAAATTCAATTGGCGATTGCAAGTGGGGAAAAGCATTGGCTACAATTCAAACTTGGCTAGTCATTCATTGAACTTTCTTGTCCTTGCAAATATGGCATGAAAATTTTTTGTGCCAAGATTAGGAAGGGGGTTGCAATTTTTTTTTTTAAACGTTATAGTGATGAACATTAACTGATTATACGTGCTAATAACTTGAATAAAGAAGGATAGGATATTACAATGTTGAAAAATGACACTAAATTATTGTGTACGACTAATTTTTAAAGTGTATAAACTATTATAATTTCTCAATTGTATGCATGATAAACATTTGGGCCCACTTTAATTAATTTTTTATTTTTTTTATTCTTCACGAGACGGGTTCGGGGCGGGCCACCCCGCCCCGCCCCGCCCCGT
>CAIGRK010320648.1:0-17482 GCA_903798315.1 Fraxinus greggii | reverse complement strand
CTCCTCATATCATAAAAGTTAACAATAACGACTAATTTTTCAATTTTAATCCGATTTTAATCCCTACCGAACACGCCCTAAGTACGTTAATAGTCACTGAAGTTTTGAATAAATTATGTCAATAATCATTAAAGTTATTTTTTTATGGTAAAAGTCATTTAAGTTTCTAATGGCTATACCGATGATTACTTAAAACATTAACATTAAATCTTACGTGAGGATATGAGTATTGATGTAACACAAATGACGTTACCTATTATGTCAAGTCAATAAAATCATTGTTAAGGGGGGAAAAAGGGAAAGAAAGTGAGCTTACCATAGGATTTCAACCTAAAATTTGATCAATATCAAAACTAAATTTGATCGATATTAAAACTACATTAGAAGTGTTTAATTCTCAATTTCTAACTCCTAATTTTGTTGACTAGGTGTAATAAAAAAATGATTTAGTAACACGTTGGCACTTATCGATACCACATAGGACTTAATTACGGCACAATTGAAAACTTGAGTGACTATTACTTATTACTCAAAATTTTAGTAATAATTGCTGTAATTAACCCTATATCTAATTGCTGAACACTGACCTCTGCACCAGTAAAATTCAAACTATCAACGAAAAAGAGCATGGCTTAAGTTCTAAGACACTCATGTTTTACACTAGTGATTAGTCTTTATCTACAAGGAACCTCAAACCAAAATTGCATTCTATTCTTACATCATGCCAGCTTCAGCATAGCAATTGCCAATAACGCGGCTGCTCCAAAATAAACATCCTTCAAAGTACGATCGAGATTGTCCATAATTTCCTGTTCCTTTATACCCAACTTGCCAGAATTCTTGCTAATAGAGGTCACGGTATACCTCAGTTTATTGACTGCCCACGACAGCCAAACTAATCCGAAGCCCACACCAGTGGTCAGAACTTTAGAGGCACAGAAGGGTACCCGACTACAAGCAACTTTGCAGATGACGGAGAAAAGAACAGCAATACCTGTCCCGGCAATACTTGCAGAAATTTGGGTCAGAAGCTGAGGTAGTTCAGGACCAGATTTCTTTAGTGAAAGGATTGCACTTCGTCCCTGCTGCTTCCTGTCGACCATTATTGACAGAAGGCTTTCACAAGCGTGGAGGTAGCTGTTAGAATAGAGATCCCTCTCTTTACTGGATTTTTTACTGGTCTTCTTCTGCAACGTTCTATCCTTCACTTTACGGGGACTGCAACACGGTATCACACAAGATATGAGGGCAAGAGCAATTAAGTTTCTTGAATGGTACGAAGCCAAGAAGTAAGAAAGGTAGGAAGGGGGTGATAATTGGAGCATGTTTGGCTAAGCTTTATAAAGAAAAAGTACTTCCCTGAGGAGTAAGCAAAGACTCGCTTTCTTGAAAAAAAAAAATTCAACTAACCGCCAAAAAAGTAACTTCTACAAAAGCTTAGCCAAACGTGCCCAATTCCTGAGTATTTTGTGAATGCCCCCTAATTTGGAGGAGTTGCAGGAAGGATTGAAAAAATTGACTACAATATTCAAATAAAACAAAACTTTAACCATACAAGAAAATAAGATACGGGGGAGGGTTTGAATAATTCTTTTCCCTTTTGTCTGCTTTATTGCTGCACAATTCTGTTAATCTATGTGTTTATGTGTTTACCATTGCACCATCTAATCATTTATCAAATGAAAAAGGAAAAACAAGAAGAGAATAATATGTTCATTTACTACTCCGCAACAGAATTTATTTGATAGAATCCTAGTATTTAGCTGGCAACCCTAAGCGAAAAAAGGCATTTACTTGGACAAGATAGCAAAGTCGAGAATAGGGTTGAAAAGACAATATTTTTATGATATGATGTTATTGTACCCGATTAACCAGGAATAAGAGCCATAATAATATAATAACACTGACCCAAGCCAGATATTACACTTTGAGATTCACTAGGGAACATTCTTCCTTCAATAATAAGCCATAATTTGAATCTTGGCGACCTAACATGATAATCAGATATTTCATTTCTTGATTAACACGGACAACAACTATTCAACGGAAAAGATTGCCAGAGCTGTAAATCTTCGACCAGGGTTAAACAGGCGTTAAGAGGTCGTTTTGCCAATCAGGAAAATGGATGGGGTAAAGCAATAAGAGAAATGATTTTCTTGATGTGAAAGTGCATTGTTACCTCTTCACAGGAGCAATTTTCACAGTTCCGAGGTTTGCTCTGTTTGCATTAGCACTTGCTCCTCTTCTCCGCCTGTTTAATGAAATGAAAGTGTGGTGATTAATATACGTATGATAATATTAACTATCCCATCACATCTAAGATGGCCCTAAGGGGATTTATAGAGAACAAAAAACTTGAATCATGGACAAGTTTAACTCAACATCCTCTTGTATATGAGAAATCAAGGCCAAACTTTGTCAGGTCTATACAGAAGTACAAATCTGATAGACAGAGTTAACGGATACAGAAAGAAAGAGAGCCGATACCTCTCGAAGTAAGGGACCAGCATTGTCTGCTTACTTGACTTGCTCGAGTTCTTCAACAAATGGAATTCATCAATAACTGATAGTATATCTTTAAACTCAATTCCAGTACCATTAAGCGATAGTTCGCCACCCACGACTAAATCCCCCACAAAGTCCACCTTAGGTTTCTTGAAGTAAAATTCCTGGGTTGGATATATTAGCGACTGCTGAGGCTCATCGTCACTAAAACACCATCTAGCATAAGGAGCAAATGTTTGTTGAGGCAAATCCGTGATTGGTGGTTGAGGACCCCACAAATAATAGAGCATTGATAAATCTAGTAAACTGCTTTCTATGTCAGTCGATGCAGATGCAAGTAACTTCATGATCCTCTCCCGCCTTATGCATTGTTCAGCAATCCCAAAGCTAAACAGTATTGCGTTTGTAGTAGTGTCTGTTAGTCAAAATAAAGAACAAGGATTAATTCAACATCATGCAATTCCAAAGATCGCAAAGAGCAAAAAGAATATGCGGAAATGGTAATTATTATTTAATGGAGCAATAGTTTCAGTGATCTGATTAACCTCAGGTATGTTGTAGAATAACTATGCATAATGAAATAGAAGGGCAACAAAATACCTAAACCGTATCTTCATGTTGTTGATTTATTTTTGTCAATATTAGTGAATATGCAAAAAAACAAAAAATTATATACTGTCACTAAGGAGAAAAAGGAATTTGCACAAAGGACAGAAATTGGTGAGATATGGACCTTGAACATCAATTAGTACAGGCCTTTTATCTGATGAGTTCTTGACAAATTGGCTACGCTGCAACACCCCATTTGAAAGTTTCCAATCCACTTTCCTGTGCAGAATTAGATCAGAGGAGCCCAACTTTGCCAAATCTTGGTTTGACCCGTGAAAGGGGAGAATATGTTGATAGTTCTGAAATGTACAAAGATAAGAGATGTCTGTAAGAAGTTGGGGCATCAAAGGGAGCATAAAAAATACTAACAAATTACTCAATATTGATGTGGGTGTGCATCGAAGGCAGATATACAAGAACAAAGATATCAAATTTTACGCACAGTGGACCACTAATAACCTCATCGATCATGGAGGATGGGTAATTGGAACAAATAGACAAGTTCGGATCCAAACACCCAAAAAAAAAAAAAATCTCTTGATGAATGGCTAATATTACACTTAAAGCTGAAATACCATCATAGTAAAAGAAAGCAAAAAACCCAATTGTATTTAAAACAGATCCCCTTAATCCAGACAGGTAAAATCCAAGAACCTCAATTGTAAAATAGATTATCTGAGTCAACTCAACTGAATCATCAAAAAACCCAATTGGATTTACAACAAATCTGATCAACCCAGATAATTTAACCTATCAAAGGAAATTATTTTTACCTTATAAACCTTGGTAATAGACTGTTCAGGGTAGATGACAAGCCCAGGAAGAGGAAGGTAGCTATTTGAAGCCATCAGACAAAGCTCCGCCATCTATTTCGTTGTCAAGAGAAACCCAGTCTCAGAAACCACTTTTAGTTTCAGATACCATATCTCTTTAGGCTATTTCCCTTTCTTAAGGGTCACATCGTAATCAGAATTTATTCTGAATTATCTTCAATTGCACCGCAAAACCAAGGCCCTGTTTAATCTGGAAATTATTATTATTACGAAAAAGGGAATAATTATGTGGTTCAAGATTCAAAAGGCTTTCGTGTGGCAACCTTGGAATCCAGGTCGTGATTCTTAATGAAGACAAAAAGTTCTCGACTTGTTCTACGTTTGGATTATTCTGGAAATTGACCGCTTAACGGAGGGTTAAATGCAGACGGCGTCTTTAATTTTTGTTTCTTTATTTCTTTTTATATTTTGTCTTTTTCTTGGGAATCAAAATTTGAGCCGGCTCACGGGCCCGGTTCGGCCTGGCATTGGAAATAAATGCAACAATGTTGTTAGCCCGCCAGTATTTCAAGGTTTTGAGGCGCACTTCTGCTTCTCACATACTTATCGATGCCCTGAATAGAATCCCCAATTCTCTCACTCAAAAGAAAATATGGTAATGCATTTTTCTTCATTATTTTGCGTCTTTTGTTCGTAATTTAATTGGATTTGGTTTATTTTGACTTGATGTGCAGTTGTTCTTCTCGTACTTCAAGGATTTGGTGGGTCGAGAAGTGACAGTGGAATTAAAGAACGATTTATCCCTACGGGGAACCCTTCATTCGGTGGATCAGTACCTCAACATTAAGCTCGAAAACACTAGGGTTGTTGATCAAGACAAGTACCCCCACATGGTAATCCTCTTTCTTTATTTTCTCTCAATTTTTAGGGTTTAGAGCTTCATTCTGGTGAAGATCTTTAATTTTCTGTTTTAAATTTTTAATTACCTATAACATAATTATTTAGCAATTCGGTTTAGTGACTGATGAAATTTCTGTGCTTTTGAGGAGAATTTAGAGTCAAGAGATTTAGTTGATTATCTTCATAGCAAGTTGATTTTTGCTACTTTTCGTATCTCCTGGGTATTCTTTACGAATCTGCAATGCCGAATATTTGAATAGTTGCTTGCAGTGTAAAGTCAAGGCGAAAAATGTAGACGCCTATGAAATTTGACCCAATGGAAACGGGTTTAGGAGTGATTATGGAAATTAATGATTGTTAAGATAATGAAATTTGGTTCTGAGCATTTGTTTGAAATTAGTTATACCAATGATTTTCTTTTACATCTCACATATGCATCCATTGTAAACCTTAGGGGATTTAAGTTTAGTTCAACAACTAATGTTTAATATATTTTTTTTTTGATAACCGTGGATGTCCGGGCCAGCTTGCGCGCACCTCGACTAATTCCACGGGGCCCTGAAGTTTACGGTCGGGTACTCACCTCAGTGGCCCTGAGGGGACTCGAACTGGTGACCATTGGGCTCTAATGTTTAATATTATAAGATTCATTAGTTTCCAAAATGTGTAATAGTGTCCTTCGCGATCAATTTCTCAGGTGGGATAATAGTCACATGTCCGAATTCTATAAATCCAAGAGCGTAGGGAGGATTTGTAAGTTCTAATGGCGATACAAANGGGCCAGCTTGCGCGCACCTCAACTAATTCCACGGAGCCCTGAAGTTTACGGCCGGGTACTCACCTCAGTGGCCCTGAGGGGACTCGAACTGGTGACCATTGGGCTCTAATGTTTAATATTATAAGATTCATTAGTTTCCAAAATGTGTAATAGTGTCCTTCGCGATCAATTTCTCAGGTGGGATAATAGTCACATGTCCGAATTCTATAAATCCAAGAGCGTAGGGAGGATTTTTAAGTTCTAATGGCGATACAAATATATATTTTTATAAACAGAATAATGTCTTAAGTGTATTTTTTATCTGATTGAATTATTTGGAATCCAAATGTTAAATTTAACGTCTTTCTGCCCAATGGTGTTGTTCGGAGAGCACTTCCACTTTTCTCAGGTTCGGTTGCATAGACATCACTTGCTCAACACCCTACACCCCCTTCCCTGAAAAAAATCAAAATAAATAGCGGAAGGACCTACCTCAGAGAGAGAGAGGGAGAGGGAGGGAGAGCTTTCAAATCAATCTGCAAGAAGAGTTTTATGTATATCACGTATAAACAATCAAACAATCAGTATATGTTTCTTATACCCCCTCATCTCAAAAAGAGAAAAGGAACGGCTGTCAAGACAGAATTGTGCCGTCGTGGGATTTTTATGTTTAGCTTTTCCATCACTTACTCATTTTTGGTATTTCTCGGGTATGTATGGTATAAGTCTTTTTATATTTGTAACATAAACGTGTTGAGTTTGAACTCACAAAGAAATTTTATTATATTTTTCTAATGAAACACTAAAAAACAATTTTACAATTTAATATGGACACTAACCAAACTCACCTCACTAATTATTTTACCAACTCACAGCACTTCCCACTCACTAACTCCACTAACTCTCTCTTCATCACTCTTTCTTTTTCTCTGCACTCTCACACACACTACTAATATATTTGTGCCTCTCCTTCTGTATCTCTGCTCACCTTTCATCACAATAATATATACATAGCAGTTACACACACACACATATATATAGCCGCGAATGGCTGTGGAATTGTATCTAGAGAATTCTTCAGTTGACGGTGGTCGGAAAGTTCTAAGATAATTTCAGCAGCTTCTAGTATGGCGGTGATGATAGGATAAAATTGATTCCTTCTAGTTTCTTCTTCAATGTCGGTAGCTATGGAAAAATCTGGAAAATTGGTGATGATTCTTCAAAACATTCGCAGTGGATAAGCATATCTATTTTAAATGCGTAATTTAGCTCCTTCTGAATCACCACTCATCGGAATAAAATTTGCAAATGCTGCATGGCTCTTAGATATAGAGGATTGTCAGTGTTGGCGGTTACGCGAATGATGTGCAACTGAAAGTGTTTATTTATCGGCACATTACCATTTTTGGGCATCGATTCTGTAGCCACTTATAGCCTACTATTTGGAACCGCTTTTAATAAATTCATTTGTCAATCAAACATATTTGTGCCCGATGGCTTGAACTTTTGGTGAAAAAAGAAGTGAGAACATTTTAAAGTGTGTCCGAAGTTAGATTTCAACTAAGTTGGATCTATCTGGATTCTCTTGGTGGAAAAAGCTTTAATCTTTTTCTTCTTTTTGTTGGGGGTGGGGGTTTATTGCACTCGAAAAGGTTTGGATCAATATTGAAGTGATGCTGCATAAGACAAGGCACCATTTTTAACTTTTTGAGACTACATCGTTGCTCTCAGTCTGATACAAGTCTTTCCAAAATACTGTGTGTACGTGTTCTTTTGTCATGTACTTTGAATATGTTGGATTTTTTTGTTGATCATTTGTTCTATGGCAGCTTTCTGTGAGGAACTGCTTCATCAGAGGATCAGTGGTGAGGTACGTCCAATTGCCACCAGACGGAGTTGATGTGGAACTGCTTCATGATGCCACAAGAAGAGAAGCTCGTGGTGGCTAATTTCAATCGTCCATCCAAATGTCACAAGAATGTCCTTTGGATTCATTTCTCTGTAGTGGATTTGTCCTCTGGAAAAATATGGAACTTTTTACTCTTTATTACTAAGAAAGAAATGTTGCGATTTCTACACAATAGTGTGGCAGCCAAGAGAGCACTCGTGTTTTTTATTTGAGATTGTTGCTCGACTTGCAAGAACTATTAGCGAAGTTTTCAAGGGATGATTGATCATAAAACAAGTTCAATTGAACAAATGATAGGTATGTCATTGAGAATAACTTTGTCTCAAATATTTCCCCCTTTAATGCTCCATTCATATCTATTTTTCGATGAATCTGTTAACGAAAATATGTCGAATTAAAATTATCGCAAGTGTATGGTTCGTTACAAGTAATAAAGTGGACTTTTTGACTCCAACTATCGTCCAATAGGGATTGTTTTGTCCTAATTCAAATTATTGTGACCTAAACTGAAATTATGATATTGAAGTATTGTTGTAATGAAATTATAACTAAATAAATCTAATTATGCTAGGATGAATGATTTAACTAAACTGAATGCAAATGATTTTGACAGTAATTTGGATTTTTCGAATGTATGATGAATGTATCAGGATCACAAATCCCTATGTAATATTCTTCTCTAAACTTGGATATACACATTTACACACGATTGAATCATTGAAGAATCAATGCTACTAACTTATTTAACAGTCTATCTCGAGTACAGATAAACTCGTTTCAATATGTTACCCGAATATATTTCTTTAACGGATGTGAACATACAAGGATACATGATATTTTATGAACAATTAACTATCACATAGGGCATAACGGTATATTTTTATCTCCTATCGGACTCTATGATAATTTATATCACGTCGAACATATTCCCCTTCTTTCGAATGCATAAACAAGTCACCAAACTCACACAATTACATATATAATAATTATGGAGAAAAATAAAATCACATAAATCATTCAAGTATTTCCAACGTATTTTGGATTGTTGAGAATGTAAAACTAAGAATTGAAAATTATATTATAGAGTTCATCTAATCCTAGTACAAAATTAATTTAGCCTATCATGGTAGAACAAAGAAAATCAGAAAAATTAATGAAAAACGACATCACCCATTTTGATTCTTGAATTAAATATTCGCGTAGTGATGTTATTCTCCTTGTTTGCACCTCTTTTTCTCTTTGAAAACCTTCAAAATCTCTCTCCCTTTCTTTCTAGACAGCTCTAGGGTTTAAATATCATCATAAGATTTGTTTCCAAATGTATTTGAATTGAAGAAAGAAACAAGATTTTTTGCCAAAAAAGTCTACTATAAAGATTTTTTGCCAAAAAAGTCTACTATGTGACCACATAGAGAAGAACTATACTGTCGCATAGAAGAAGTGAGATGGCTTTTTATTTTTGCGAAGGTCTCTCCGATCGCATAGAGATATTACTTTACAAACTCTTGCGGTTTAGTCCTCAAACTTCGTCACTCCAACCTTGCACGTCTTCTTCCTCCAATGTGTTATTCCAATGCTCAATTAGTTCTCGACATCTTCATGTCTCCAATTCCTCTTCCGAATTATCTTTTGATTATTTGCATATTAGTCCTTGAACTTTGTTTTTCTTTCATTTTAGTCTTTTTTTCATTTTTTCTCCTAATTTCCGCCATAATCATTATTGTTGTCCTGCAAAACACAAATCACATCGAATTAAACTATATTCCACATATTTATTGACAATTATCCATATTTGTGAACCGAAATAAGTATGTAAAATGCACTTATCAAAATTCGTAGTTTACGGCAACAAAAAGTTGGTTTATTAGTCTTATTAATGAGTGATTGCATAAAATTTCTATATTTTCTCACAAGATCAAAAGGAATCCATGGCTTTGTTAATATTGAAATTAAATTTTTAGGAAAAAAAGGAAAGTATTGAAATTAATGATTATATTTTTGGGATTGCTCTAAAGTCTAAATTTCCATTTTTGGATTACTAGTTTTAAATTGAACGGCCAATTACATATGGAAAGTTAATCTTTTTTGTTATGAAAATATAAACCCAATTTACTCTCCATAATTAAAATGAAAAATCTTTTTCTTCCATCTTTTTCTCTTGCCTCCTAAGAAATTCTTAGTAGAACATGCAGAGAGTTTTCGAGTTCTAAGGGCAAGACGGATTTTATTAGTTACTTCTCTTTATCGAGTTTTTTCAATGGAATATCACAATCACGAACCGGTGACCCTTTTTTCCCCTTCTCTTTGTTCAAATTTAACTTTTAAGAGCATTTTTTATCCGCGATAATGGACCAATTTACATGATTCTGTCTAGTACTAAAAATGTGCAGTTTACCTTACCAAATAGACGATAAACGAGCTCTTTGTTTGAATGCAGAATATTGTTTTCAAAGTGGAAAACATTTGCTGCAAGGCCTTCCAGAAGAAACTGAAGAAAGATTTATCAAAAATTCCTGGTACTTTTTAGTGTGTTTTACTAGTATGCATTATTTTCATGTATAATCATGTGTAGACATAGATTTTTACTTATTTATTTTATTTATTTATTTTGGGTTCTAGGGGTGAATAAGGTTGCTATAGATTCAGAAAGGAGTCTTGTACTTGTTAAAGGCAAAGTGGATCCCATGTTTGTCACAGCTATTATAGCAAAATTAGGCAAAAATGCAGAAATTTTGTCCCATGACAGACAACCTAGGAATGGCGGAGCATATGTTGATCAAGAGCACCCGAAAGGGGTGCACAAAAACTGTTCTTGCCAAGATTTTAATGGCCACAAGATGGAAGAAAACTTTCACAGATTTCATGATCACGTTAATCGACATGGTCCCAAGATAGACGAATATTTCAATAGATCTCGGGATCACATTCCACCAGAGGCTCGCGAACATGTATGTAGAGATGAACACTGCAAAATTCATCATCCGAGGAATACGTATCGCGATCACATGCCTGAGAGGGAAAGTGCAGGCATGTTTGGTCATTTTGCACAGGGACATTATCATGGGACAAATTTTAGGTTTCGAGACGGGCATTATCCATTCATGGATGACACGTACCTTCAGCCACCGAGGATGCCATGGCCTGCTGCATATGGTTTCGGTTCAGGAAGGCCAATGCCTGCATATGATGATGGCTTCACCTCATTCAATGATGAAAATGCACGAAGCTGCTCAATAATGTAAAAGCAGCTGAACAACGCCTAGAACTTTATTCTTGTTGCCCTGAATTTTCTTACTATTGGACTCGAATGCAGATTTTCTGGGACGGTCTGAATGGTGATTTATCGTGTTTTTAGATCCCGTTTCTACTTATTAAATATAATCTCGACTGAGATTTTACGCTAAATCATATTGGTTCTGAACTTGAGGTGAATGTCTCACACAGTATGGAAGTTTTCATCTTCATTTCTGGCATGTAACACAATAATATGCTGGATTAAGATTAACAACTTCAAGACAACCAAATTCAGCATGAACTTGACAATTATTGGTTATGAACTCGTTCGATACTTGCTTGACGCACTTAACAAACTAATTCAGCATATCGCTATGGGCTTCTTCAGCAAATTTCGCAGCCTCGTCTTCCAAATTGTACCTCACACTGTCCACTCATGAGCAGATATGAATTCATGACTCAAGCTTTTATGTTCCACTGCGCATAACTCAAGATTAGAGGACAATTATCCGCTTTACGGCTGTCTTCGTTCCTTTTAATCACCAAAAGCAGTGAATGATTCAACATTTATATTGAACAATTGATCAAAAAGAATGTCCAAAGTAAATACAAAAACAAAAACATAGACCACATTGATTGTCGTGCTTAAAAGTTAAGTATGTTGGGCTCTTTTCCCCTTTTTCAAAAGAAAAGTAAATATTCTTATAAAAGAATGTAAATCATGTTTGACAAAATTAAAGTTAACAAAAAGTAGGAATATCTCAAGTTGGGTGCTTCATAACCAAGAAAACAAAAATCCCCCATTTGTACTTTTTTCTGAAGAATCGTGACCTATCTGCAGTTTTTCTAATTTGAAGGACCAATTTCGTACCCATTTGATAGGTGAAGGATCATTTTTAATTAACCAAAATTAGAAGATATTCCCAGAAATTAACGCGAAATTGAATGGCTTGTTCACGTTTCAAATTATACCATGGCTCTCTGAACTAAATTTCTTCATCACTTCAATCCGAATCCTCCTTATTCCACATGTAATTTACAGATTCTCACACAGCTGGATAATAATCTGCCCTAAAACATTTTGGATTGGAAAATTATGGCGACGGAGCAGTGGCTGTGGGATGGAGTATTGGAGCTCACAAAGGCCGCTCAGGAGAAGGGCACCGACCCTCTTATGTGGGCCATGCAGCTTTCTTCTAACCTCACGGCCGCTGGAATCTCCATGCCCTCCACCGAGGTGGCGGAGCTTGTTGTATCGCACATTTGCTGGTCCAACAATGTGCCCATAGCCTGGAAATTCCTTGAAAAGGCTCTGACTATCCGTATAGTGCCGCCTATGTTTGTTATTGCGCTTCTCTCCACTAGGTCCATTCTCATTTCTCCTAATTTGTTGATCATAGTACACACTCTCATGTGTAATGTATTAATGTGTTGCGTAATTTATATTGCGCAGGGTAATACCCAGTCGCGGTAAGTATCCGGTGGCATATAGGTTATACATGGAGCTTCTAAAAAGATATGCTTTTTCATTGCCATCTCTAATTAATGGCCCAAACTATCAGAAGTAAGAGTTCATTGTCTTTCTTAATTTTGGTGATCAGTTATGACAGTTTGATAGATAGTTTCATCTTCCGGTTCTCTTTATTTGTGATGCTTTATGTGTGGTGTACTATTATTACACTTAGTTCGTATCCATTGCATATATAGCCGGAAAGAGCATTTCAACGATTATCTACTGTTGATGCCTTTAAGGATGTATTTTGGTTAAGAATAAAGATGAAATGCTTAGAAATTTTGAAAAATATAACCAAGAAAAAACACTGTCTGGGATAATATGAATTATCTAAGCAGTCTTTATGTGTTGCACAGTGATATTTGTGGATGAAAAGTAAGTTTTCATATTCAATTAACACGTGATTCTTTGACATATGTTTGAAAGAGTAATATATCTATTTGTGCATTGAGGCATAAATCACAATTTTGGGCTTTCCTGCTTCATAATTGAAGGCTTTCTATGACACTAAGAAACTTGTCTGACTCCTATCCCTTGGTTGCTTTTCCTTCCACCTCTGCTCTGCTGGACCCTGAAGTTTTTGTTCTGCCTTCAATTTTCACAGTTCTACATCCAGAAACTCTTCCCCAACATGTTTGAATTTTTAGTTGAAACTCATAAATCCTTTTGAATGCATTTCTGAAATATATTAATGGTGCTGTAAAATATGTTTTCAACATAAATGTTTGCAACCACTTATTTTAGTTAAAAATTGATAATTTCCTAGTTTTTATTTGTTTACTAACTGGACAATCACAGAACAGTATTGATAATGATACGAGAAAGTCAAAAAAATTGCCTGTATTTTATTGAATGAGCTTGAATTATCAAATGTTTGGTATTTAGAACAAGTTTTTGTTGCCAACTTGCTTGATTGCTAATTTCGATAATCCAATTGCAGGATTATGGAATCCATAAATGATGTCCTTCATTATTCCCAGATATTCGAAATTCAGTCATCTGAACCTGGGCTTCTTGTTGTTGAATTTATATTTTCCATTGTATGGGAGCTACTTGATGCGTCGCTTGACGATGAAGGTTTGCTAGAACTCACTTCTGAGAAGAAATCAAGGTGGCTTACCAGGAGTCAGGACATGGAAATAGACAATCCTGATAGCTTTGATGGGAAGAGAATGGAACGCCAAGAAGCAATGCATAAACTGAATACTATAACGGCTCTTGAAATAATTGGTGAATTTTTTCGGAATAAAATAACTTCCCGGATCCTCTATTTGGCTCGTAGAAACATGTAAAATGTTGCTTCTGTTTGTGTTCAGCTTAAAAGTATTTGCATCATTCTATGCTGAATGTGTCATGAGTAAATACTTAAAACATCTCCAAAAGGCTCTTTATTAACTCCATACTCCTTATTTAAGGAAGTCAATCCTCTTTTTGAGGAGTCCAACAAACTCTCAGTATGTATAAATTAAAATGAAGAGTGGATTTGTGTCTCTATAGATAGCCATACCCACTCTCTATATACTACTTTTGATTCTTTCATTTATTATTTTACAAATTTCTATGTACCATTATCACTATCTATTTATTGATAATTTTAATATTTTACTCCATTTATTGCTACCTTTTTTGGTTTTTACAAAATTTTTTCCTTTGAGAAATAATTGCTTATGGGAAAAAGCAAAATAAAAACTAATATAGGGTTGCTAATCTTCGTATTTAGAAAAAAAATGCACTTTAAAATAAAGAGCATTGTTGGAGATGTTCGTAGTAGTTTCTCGAGATTCTCATTATTCCCTGTGTCTCATAAAGATAGGCATTTTCACATAGATTTAAAAAAATGTAAGTAATATAGTTGAAAATATAAATTTTACTTATATTGTTTCTAGTATACCCCAACATTAAATAATGATTCAGGTAGTGGTAATTCATATTTATTGATAATAAGACACATTAAATAGGGGTATATTAGAAAACTAAGAAATCAACTATATTCTCGATAAGGAAAGTGACCTATAATTTGGAACAAACGAAAATGGAAAGTAAGTCTATCTTTGTGGGATTGAGGGTGTACAAAATATGGTTGTTGGACTTCTACATGGTTATATACTGTAGTTAAAACACGTGTTTCTATGTTTTCTTTTAGGCCCACGCATTGGGAATGCTTTATTCGGAACTTGCGTCTGCTTGCTGCTCATTCGTCATCTTTAAGAAACTCGAAACATATTTCTCCAGAGGCCCTCTTGCAGTTAACAGCTGATACACGTCAAGTCCTATCACGTAAATGCAAAACAAATTTACAGCAACAATTTCATGCTGTAACAGCTGGGTCTCCTGTGTCTTCTGCTGGTCAGTGTCATGGTGTTGGCCGTTCAGCACTCTGGCTTACTATAGATCTTTATCTTGAAGATGCAATGGATGGATCACAAGTGGCAGCTACCAGTGCTGCTGAAACTCTTACAGGTATAGTTAACATAGAGTTATAGTTTAGTATTCATACGCGCTATTTATTTGGGCATAGTTTTCTGACACAGATGAGTACTTCAGGTTTAGTGAAGGCTCTCCAGGCATTAAATCAGACCACCTGGCAGGATGCATTTCTTGGTTTGTGGATTGCTGCTCTACGTCTTGTTCAAAGGGTAAGAGCTTACGTAAAAAAAAGAATCAAAGAAATACTAGTTTTCCAAATTTAAAACTAAGTGAATTCCATCTTTTTAATTCCCTTGGGATTGAGGAAAGATATGCTATGCGATGTGATTGCATTGAATCCTAGGAGTAAAAGTAGAAAACTGTGTAATTTCCCAGCTTCTTGCCGTGTTTTCCAGAGGCTGGCTAATTCTGTACTTGTGAAATTTCTTTTTCCTGTATAAAAAGAAACTGAAAAAATTCATTGTAGTAGTTATCATATATTTCTAGCCCCTTTCTAGGAGTTATCACATATTTTCTAGTCCCTTGCTAGTAATAATCAAAGTCACAATAGTTTTGGCTTATTCACATGTATTGGCAGCAGATCAATTTTCCCTATACCATCTGCTGATACGCTTTGATATGTTACTAAGAGAGTGATCTGATAAAAGTTCTAATTAATTCACAGCATTTGATATAGATGTCATAAGAATTTTTCCATCTCTAGAAAGTTCATTTTTGAACTATCCACTATTGTGATGCTTTGCTTTGGGTCTGTTCAGGAAAGGAATTCAAGCGAGGGTCCTGTTCCTCGGCTTGATACTTGTCTGTGCATGTTATTGTCCATAACGACACTTGCAGTTGTCAATATCATTGAAGAGGAGGAGATTTCTTTGATCAGTGAAACTGAACGAAGCTCCATCAGTCAAAGGAAAGATGTACAATCTGCAGGAAAGCATCGGCGAGACCTAGTTTCCAGTTTACAGCAGTTGGATGATTTTGAAGGCTTGCTGATTCCACCATCTCCTGTAAGTTCATTGGCTAATAAAGCTGCTGCAAAAGCAATGATGTTCCTTTCAGGCCTAACAGTTAGCGGTGGACAGCTTGACGGCATGAGTTTGAATGACATGCCTGTGAATTGTTGTGAGTGACCTCCTCATTATCTGTATGGAAGTGATGATGATTTTATTTTTTTAATTAGTTGCCTGGAACTTCTTGCATGCTGCTTTTTGCAAATTTTTAGTTCATAAATGTCTCTTTGGAAGTTATTCAGTCATTTATCTTTTTTAACCTGAGATTATTAAATTTGTACGGGATTTGTTAATGCAATCCTCTGGTTGGGTAAATTCTGCTCAGCCATTCCTATATAGTGCAATACTTTTTGCTTGAGATAATAAGGGAAACTAGTTCTCTCTTTTCTTGTTCACTGCCATTTATTTTATTTATCAACTTATTCACATGGTGGATTCCAATTTGTCTTACCCATGCCTCCTTTTCCTTTTTCTACCTATACGATTGTTATTTTCCATTGCTTTTGATATCTTTTTGTCAAGTCGTTTTCAATACAAGAATTACGAGGATGCAATGGCGTATATGTTTACATATGGTGGATAACTGTCCTCATGGTTAATTGGCTCCTCGTAATTCTTGTAATCATTTACAGCTGGAAATCTGCGCGATTTGATTGTCGAGGCTTGCATTGCTAGAAATGTGTTGGACACATCTGCTTATCTGTGGCCTGGATATCTAAAAGGTCGTAGCAACCAAGTTCCTCGAAGCATTTCTGGACAGATGCCTGGTTGGTCATCATTAATGAAAGGGTCCCCTTTAACTCCTCCAATGGTCAGCGCCTTGGTATCAACTCCGGCTTCTAGGTATGAAGGCACTTGTAACTTCAGAAGAATTTTATATTAGTTCACTGGCTTGTTGTATGATATACTGCCCCAGAGGTAAAATAGCTTTGCAATGACAGATCTACATATGGTTCTAGGTTTGAATTATCAGTGTAGCCCCATAATACAGTGGCCTGTCTTGCAAGAGAAAATAGCATTTTATGAAATGAGATATGTACGGAGAGTTTTTAAAAATCTGTTTAAAGGAAATGGAGATTGAAAGGCCATTTTGGGTACCAGTGTTACCATCTAGCTGGGATCCAATAAATTCACTGGTAATGAAACCTAGGTCCTGGAGGTTAAAGGACATACTTTAACCCTGAAATGAGCCTTTTGATGAGTATGGCTTAACGTCATTGTTTAATTTGTTCCTAATTAATAGATTTTAAGCTGTAAAATGTGAGGTAAAAATTGTGTAATTAACCCTTATCTTCCAGTATATTTCTCAACCATGCCCAGTCTTCTGTTAGATCTATCTCTTTCCTGAAGCCAAGTGTATCATGTTATTTTTTATTTTTTTGGTTAATTTACCCAGTGGTAAGGCAACTGATTTTAAGCTTGTGATTTGATGGAAGCTTGGTAGAAATAGAGAAAATGTATGAGATTGCCTTGACTGGTTCGGATGACGAGAAGATATGCGCTGCTACAATATTTTGTGGGGCTTCTTTAACTCGTGGTTGGAATATACAGGTAATGCATTATATTTTTTGACCTTTTGTGATTGAAGAGCTGAATGACTGATTACTTGCGACTCCAAAGAATATACTAGATTTTCAGCTTTTATGTTGCATTATTTTTTTTTTTCCTTTTCTGAAGTCTTTCTGTAAATGGAGGGTGTGAATTTTCTTCATTTAAATTTATTTATGCGGATGCGTGCGAATCATTTGAGGTTACTTTGAGAACTTAGGCACCATCAGGGAATATGAACACATGGAACGGTTTTCGTTCTCTCTCTCTCTCCTCTTTATGATCCCCCCCCCCCCCCCC
>CAIGRK010320615.1:0-14410 GCA_903798315.1 Fraxinus greggii | reverse complement strand
AACAATGATATCGTAAACCACATAATTAGTGTCTAAATTAGGAATACACATTCCATTGTATAACACCCCCTCGGTATATATTTGTACATCGTTACACACATCTTTGTTGATCTGATCGTTTATTAACCCCAATTTTTTTTAATTACATTGACTGATAGATTTTATATAATTGACTACTGTATAGTTTTGTCTCCAAATTCAATTACATTTCAATATCCTATTGATTAGATCATTGATTTGTGTATGGGATAGAATTTCTTTTCTCGATCTATAATCCATTATTAATTAATGTGAATTTGTACCTTCTATGAGGTAATTGGGTGCAATATATGGTTAAATATAATGTTATTTAATTTTTTTTTCATTTTACTGTTATATTATGAAAATATTTATGACCTTAGATAATATATCGTTATTGTTGTTGCAATAATAATTTTCTCTAATACTGTGAGTCTTGTGCAAAGTGAGAAAGTATGTAAAATTTAACATTTTTTTGCAGATAAAAAGTTTATTTTCTATTTTATGTGAAATTGAATTCACGAGTGTGAAGTGTATTTACCATACACACATGTAATGGAAGGAAATATTCTCCCACTATAGCTAAATTAGAAACATTGATAATTATTGATTATTATTATTTTTTCTTTCCTTTTTTGTTAATAGATTGTTTTGACGCTTTTTTCCTTCAAATTTGATTTCATAGATATCTTATAACCATATTGTAGAATATAAACAAAAATCTTGGTTTGATTTCGTACTCATGGAATAAAATATTTAGGAAAGCAGCTAAAAGTCAAACAAGTAAGTCAAATACTATACCGATTACAGTTGCATCAATAGAAATAAGTTTCTCCAACTTGAAATTAATCAAAATTTATCTCCGATCAACTTTGTCATACCAAAGATTGAATGGATTGACCATATTATCTATTAAAAAATAAATGGTTGAATAATTTGACTATTCAAAATTGATTAATATTTTTTGTCTCTAAGACCGCAAGATGAGTTGTATTTAAGTGATCGTTTAAAATATTTTCACATTTTTATTTGATTGTAATATATATATTTTGAATATTTCATTTTGTTATTTTAATGTTGATTTTAAGTTAATAATTTAATTTCATAAAATTCTTATAAATGAAAAAAATAAAAATAAAATGATTACTTGCTACGATTTAAAAGCTCGATTTTTTGAAATTTGCCTTAGGCCCCGCGAAATATAGTACGGCCATGTAACAGTGGATAAGATATCAGTCAATTGAACTTGTATCTTTTTTATGGGTTTTGCTAGACATACACGGGGTACCCGACCCCACCGGCCCCCCATACCCCCGTGTATCCTACTCCACCTGCCCCCTCACAATGGGGGGCCCACGATTATTCCCCTCATGTGAGGGGAGTGTACACGGGAGTTCCGTGTACAAGTGGCTTTCCCCTTTCTTTTATTTTTTTTAATTTTTTGGTGTTTGAAAAATTTCTGCAGCTACAAGAGGCAATCAAAAGGGATCCTTTCCTTGCAAGGAAGCATGGTCAAGCTCAACCTGTGGTAATGACAGCTGAGAGGTTTTGATTTGGTGTAACAGGAATAGCCACGACATATGCCTAGGCAGCTTAAGTTTAAAATTGTAAAAATTATTGACAAAGATCTTGAATACTGACCCAACATAGAATGTTAACATCTTTACTTGTAGAGCATCATGTCATGTCTTGTCTAGAATATCTTATTTGAGGAGAAAAAATGAAATATTTTGCGTTCTTATGAAATTACTTTCGTGTAGTCTCAATCAAGTTGGTTTAGAAGCTTCTACCAGTGATAATTTTCAATTGCCAAATCTTGCTAGTTGAACAAATGGAGCAAGACTATCAGATTCTCGCGAAGTTTATAATTTGATTTGCACTCTCTTTTTACACACGCACTCACACATAAAATTGAATTTTAAAATTGCCCCATTTTCCTTTTTTAATCTACGACTGAAGGTTATCCTTCTTTTTCTTTCACTAAAAAGTTGAAAACTCTATGTTGGATTCAACTGAAAACCAATTTTTTCTACCACTAAAAAGTTGAAAACTGCATTTTGAGTTTCCTTATGAATTACTTACAAGGATGCAAAAATAAAGAATCGCACAAAATACTTCAATAATGAGCAACTCTTGTGCAGAAGTATGATTGTGACATCGATGGATTATTGGAGACGTGGCGCTGAATAAAAAGGGTACCGTAAACTGAAAAAATTATTCACCATATTCAATTCGTGGGTCAAAGATGTTTTTAATAAAATTTCGATAAAATTGATGAAATAGGACCAAAACAGAGACTCAAGACATCTACTGATCGACATTGTATTGGATATTCTCATTGTGTTTGGACTTTTTTTGAATTATAAGTAGAATTTTGGGATTATAATTTCTGCTCAAGCGTATCCATTTGTGGGTGTGGGTGTGGGTGTGGGTGTGTGTGTGAGACTGAGTGTGAAAGAGAGATGGAAGGGATATCTGTGACTGTGGTGGATCTTGAAGGCAGGACGTACAAATGCAAATTCTGCAAAACCCCTTTAGCCCTTGCTGATGAACTTGTTTCCAAGGTACTATAATCTGTTAATTCATAATTTTTTGCCTTGTGCAACTGTATATTTTTGGGTCTGAACTTGATAATCCTTTTTATGTACGGGTAGATAATCGGGTAATTTATATTGCTTCAGTTCAGATCTTTTAGCTTTTGTTTCAATTCTATGCGATTTTTTTTCTTGGTTTTAGACTCTGTGTTTGGATTAGGGGTAAGATTTTTATATTCATTTTGTGCTGTATTCTTTGTTCAGGCATTTCACTGCCGCAATGGAAAGGCGTACCTCTTTAATAATGCGTAAGCTCCTCACCGAAATAAAGTTTCTTTATTTATTATGAGAGAATTTATCCATGGAATAAACATAGATTTCTCGATTGATTTTGTGTTTTTGATAATATTCTTTTGTTACAATGAGTAACTGAAGTTCTGTTTGTGTCGAGAGATTAAAAAAAAAAAAAAACACCACGGGTTAGTTTTGCAAAGATTTCTTAACTTGGCCTGGGAGTGGAAGAGTTATCCACTCATCGTACACGGCAAAGTTCAAGTTCATTTCGGGTTGCTAGTTTAGTTTTTTTGGAGTATGTCTGACATATGTAGATGCCATGTCAGATTGTCGACTTCCACTTTGGACTTTCCGCTATGAAACTGAGATTTTTGTTTGAGTGATTAAGCTTTAGCGATCATTTTGGGACAAACTAAAGTTCAGTAACTAACACGAAACTTCGCTAGCGTGACTGATAGTGTTTACTGCTTTATGATCAGAGCAAACATCAAAGTTGGAACTCTAGAGGAGAGAGTGATGCTTTCTGGAATGCACACCATAGCAGATATATTTTGCTGCGGTTGTGGGCAAATAGTTGGCTGGAAATTTGTAATCTCTTACACCAGATTCTTTCATTTTTATTTAGACTTCTTCAAGTTGCTTATGAGTTCAATTTATCTAAATATTCCATTTTCTTCTTCCAGGTGGCAGCACACGAGAAGAGCCAGAAATATAAAGAAGGGAAATTTGTTCTTGAAAGGTATTTTTTTTCTCTCTCTTCTTTAAGCTATTTCTTCTTAGAATTTCGACATTTATATTCCTGGTGACAACAATGTTATCATGTATGTTTACCGGAACAGAGGAATGATCGTTGACGGAGACGAGTCTGAATTCAGTATTGATACTCATCCAACTAGGAGTGATGCGGAAGATAAATAGAATTTTTCATCCTTCTTGATGATAATTAATGTTTCTTGATGCTGTAGAAAGATGGCTTGTGTATGTTGATATAAAAATATGAAACTGCTGCTTGTATCAGATGGATGAGTGGTTAGCATAATAGTACTTCATTATAAAATAATTAAATTATTATGGATCAATTGGTTATAATCTTTTTTCTGGTGTAAGAAATCATACGGCAAATGCTATTGCTATTAATATTAAAGGAATGCTGAAAGGATGACTTCTTGAAATTCTTTTCATGTGAAACTTTATTATCCGAATAGTTTGGTATAAAAAGAAGAGGGCATAAATTATAAGAATTGTTGACATCGGACTAAATAGAATAATGGTACACATAACTCAGCAAACTGAGAATTAAACTATAGAAAATTCAAAACAAAGAAGAATATACTGATGTATTCATATAGATCAGGTCATAATATGATAACTTAAATTGACAAAAATATATTTTCTCTGAAAATGGCTCTTGCTTTAGGAGGTCTTTTATTGGGTTGACTTGGTCGGATAATTGTTAGGTAAAGTTCGGGCAAAGTGTCTGTATAGGGCTTGTGTTGAGTTAAGTCGATCTTCATGAACAGGTCCTCTGTTAGGTGGCATGGTTCCAAATGCCAAGAGTGATCGACTACCGTAGTAGTTTGTTGATGAAGTTGAGATTGATCTATGTTTGCTGAAAGGATGACTACAGTCTTTGCAGATGGTCTTACTTAAACCATGTATACGCAGTTGCATCAACTAGAGTACAAATGTTATTATACAGAGATAAAAAAGTATATATCATAGGACCTGGCACCAAATCCACTATACCATATCAGTCTCCACAAACTGCTAAAAGAAAGCTAATGATGGACATGCAGTTGCAATGACAAGGAGCACAATCTGTTCTTGATCCTGTGACACGCAATAGCTCAAAAGAACATCCCGAATGGTGTCAGGGAATAAGGTTGCAATTTGATGACAGAAGAGAGAGAGCATATCCTAGAAAGACATCCGGGTGGTCTTGTAACTTTGCTTCTCAGAGAAAGCCATTAAGGTGCCTGGACTCTCTGTTCTTGAATCCTCTGAGGTTTGGGCCCTCTTCACGAGTCTTGAAGAATTCTGCCTACGCCGCTCGTTGTGGCCTGCTAAACGCGTGCGGCAACTCCTCTTTGTCTGATCGAATTCTGAGACCTCGTGAAATCTTAATAGCAAAGACAAGTACATTTGAGCAAACATTTTAAGACATATATTACGGTAGAGGAGAACAGTCCTCAACTGAACCTTGAATATATGCAGACATTATCTTGAACTTTACTATATTGTGATTTGTCACTTCAGTCAGATCAAGAAAGTTGAGCAAAGATACAGAGGAAAGAAAAAAAAATCCTTATAGGGGCCGCCCGTGCTCACCTAGATTTTTGTATCCGCCGCCAACTATGGTATGGTATAATTATGCAGCAGCGATGGTTCTTCCTACTGTCTCGTTGTAAGGCTAAAAGTGGAGAAAGGGTGGAGAGATTTCCACTTCATTCTCAACAGGTGAGGATGTAAAATTAGGGATAAGGTTTCAGTTAGCCCAGCATATATTTCTTAGTTGTGGATCTTCGTTGTGGTTCTAGCGAAAAACTTGTGAATTTGAAGTGGTCCCGTTTTAGAGAAAAAAGGACGGTCTTGTTTTCTGAGCTTTTTTACTGATCTCAGTCACAATTAACCTTTCCATACTGGTTGACACAGAAGGTCAAGCTTGGTCCAACTTTAGCCTAGCTAGGGAAAAAATAGACTCAAAACATCCTAGGTATAGGTAAAAATCCCTGGGTATAAACTTATGTTAGTCATTCAAGAAAGATGATGAATAAAGAAATAGTCTTAAACTGTACTGTACAGTCTCACAAGAGTGCCAAATGCTAATACAAATGCCGGAAGTTGCCAATTTGCAGTAGGAATAACTGAATAAGTACTTCAAAACACAGAGTGAGCATTTTGCCTGAACTTACAATCAACTTTAACGAAGTAAATTTATGTTTTCAAATATGTTAATATGGTTTAATTTATCTACTGATAGGAAGAAAAGTTACTTATTTTGACATTAGGTCACGGGTTACCTTCAAAATAAGTAACTTATTTCGAATGGTGACCGAAAAAAACTAATACATATTTCTTGAAGTAATTTTTGAAAGCTTAGCCAAACCTGCTGCATTGCTGACAGAATCTCTGCCTCACCCCTGAAACTATAACCTCAGAAGCCTTGGAATGGACCTCACAGACCTTGTGCCTTTGATAATACTTCTTGCAACCTCTCAGATCAACCTCACACTTGTCCACCACACAACACGGTCGAGCAACTCCACCACCGACCCGTTCGCTAATTCCAGAACCACCACCACCAAGATTCAACCTTTTTTTCTTCAAATTACTCTCCTTCAAATCCTCCATTTCACCCTCTTCTCCCTTTTCTTCTTCTTCCTCAAATCCATGTTCTTCATCTTCCAACGTTTTCTTGATTTTCATCATGGATGAACTTATGATTGCAAAGAGATGGCAAGTTGTAATGATGAAGCTCAAGGCATGGTGAGAAAAAGGTAGGAAGAAATAGGAAGAAACAAGTACATGTTGAGATAAAAAGAGAGTATAAGGTTTGTGAGGACCACAAGGGCCATAACCACCCCCACCAAACTCTCTCTACATGTGTATGTACAGTTCATATTTACATACAAATTTAACGCTTGAACAGGTATTGAAATTGTGATAGTTTATCACTAATTGAAGTTGGTCCTCACAGGGTACACTTACAATAATTGGAGTATCTAGATTACCAGGTGGTCCTAGACATATCGCTTATGTTACATTCAAATATATATACAGACATGTATATATTTCATTAATTGATTGGTTTTAATATATGTTTTCAAAACCGATGTACATTATGCGTGTGCAGTGTACGTAAGAAAAAATTATAGCCAAACTACTCGACCATTACAAAGTAGAGCATTTAGTTCTCAACCTTTCATTCGTAACATTTGGATCTCTACATGTTTGATTCTGTATCTCTACATGTTTGATTCTGTAACATTTAAGTTCTCACGGTTCTCGTCTATTTAATTGTTAAAAAGTTGAATCTTATTCAAGTTGGTCGTTGTGTTATTACTTATTTTATTTTGAACTAAACGATACAAGAAAAAGGTATCAAAAAATTAAATAAATAAATAAAAATATTCTCCCAGCTACACCTCTGCCTCAATTATCAACACCAATGAACCCTACACCATGGTGGTCTCCCACAAGATCACCCAATCTTCAAAACTAATGACCACCCCCCTCCAATCATCTTCTTCCCCAAATCTTTTTCAGTTGAAAAAATGATATTGCTATACGTGGCAACGTGATGGGGTGTGGTTTGGGGGAGGCCCTCCCTGTTCCTGTCTTGTCGGGGATTTCAAGAGTTGGGCGGAATGAAGATTAAAAAAATAAAGAATTAATCATTTGTACAACATTGTTGACAATGTTGGTTGTGGCAAAAAAAGCATTGGTTGAAAAAATGAATTATTTTTTAAACTGTTCAATATGGGGGTGGAGCCAGGAAATTCGTTCGTTTAATAGACACCGAACTTTTTAATAACGATAAAAATAAAACATTATTACAAAAATACTAAAAATGACGTAGTTTATAGGTTACACTTATTCTTTATGAGTTTTTATATTTTGATATCATTATACAATAACTTTATTACCAATCTTCAAAAATTATATCATTCAAAAAATTGGATTTCTACCCTAGAATGTATTGTACTTTTGTCTTGTAGAACCTTATTTAAAAAAAAAAAAAGAATAACAAATTTTTATACTAGAATGTATTATCTTTTTGTCTTACAAAAAAAATTGAATATCTCGTTGTTACACAAGAACTCCGCCAATTCATAGATACATCATATCGAAGTTGGGAAAATAAAACTTTGATCAGTCATATTGCAAGTGTCTATTATACTTATCTTTAGCATACTAATTCAACAAATATGTTAACATACTAATTCAACAAACTTTGGTACATCCAATCATTGCATTCCAAATATGGAGTTCTTCGCACAAAATAAATAAATAATAATAATAATAATAAGGGAATGGGCCCAAGCCCAAAGTTCAGTACAAGCAAGTGCTTGCACTAGACAATATGGGGCTCCGCCACTGGTCCAATAACAACATGACATGTTGTCAAAATTATTGTACACTAAACATTGTTCAAAAATAAAATTCCATGCAACTCGATGAAGTGAGAACCAATCCCTTTAAAATATGTAGATACACAAATCTATCATCGTGAGCAAAACGAAGGAGTTTGAGCCACAAATATTTAGTTTAATTATTGTTGTTGTTGTTGTTGTTCATATAACATAAGATTTCATTACACTTGATAAATTTTCATTTAAGACAGCAAACACAAGACAAGAAAAAAATGCTATTATAAAAAATAAAACTAATGAGTAAATAATAAAATACCAGAACAAAAATGCTACTATTAAAATAAAAATCTAGTTGTAAATATTGAATGTCATACAATGAAAAAATAAAATAAAATAAAATAAATACTTATTGTGCAAAGATTCATTTAACAACAAATGGCCAGTATTAGGCAAATTAGGTGATCGCTTAAGGCTTGCAATTTATTGAAGGCTCCAAATTGTAAATTCTAAAAGTAAATAATAACATGGAAAAATAATTAAAGATTACAAAGGATTTTTAGTTAGTAATATTAAAATATAAATAGTTTAAAAAAGAAAAGTTCATCAATAAATTAATTATTAAAAAACCTAATTAATAATTGTGTTGGGAACAAAATTAAAGTTAGAAAAGTTTTCATTATCTCAAAATAGTTGGCAATTGTTGGTATTTTTAAAACTTATGTCTCGTGCTGCTCTTGTTACCATCTCTAATTACTTGACGTTGACGATTAAATCAAAGTCTAGATTGATATTTGTTGAGCACGTGCCCATCTAGGATGGATTGTAAATGTTGTCGAGCTAAGAATCTTGAGTCCCAACTTCACTATGGAAGATCGAAACTATGGAGTTCGATAGTTATGCCAAACACGACACACAGTGGGATTGGGGTTGAGATCTAGCATAGGAGGTTGTGAGAACAATCAACTGATTTTGTTCTAGTTATCGCCTTCTAACTCAAACTATTATGTATAATTATTATGCAACCAACTTCAAATTAGCAAGTTGGTCCTTCATAAATTTTTTCTAGAAAATAACATTTCTTGCCATGAAAAAAGTACAATTTCTTATTACAAATGCCATTTTATATATATACAACTCACATGATGTCCCTTCATTTGCACTCTTGTGAGCATGAGAGAATGGCCTAAACCCTATTCAAGCTCCTAACCATTCTCTCTCACGCCCACTTTCTACTAACCCCACATTTTCAGGCATCGGAGTCATTCGAAGTTGAGGACGACAGCGATGAAGAATACATAGTTGATGCACCATTTATTACAAGAGATTAAGAAGCCGGTTCTTGGCGAGCATCAACAAGATGGCACACTTAACACGATGAATGATAATGCATGCAATGGGGTAAGGGCTAACAATGGAACAAGCCTTTGTTATTGCTGAAGAAGCATTGCCGGAATGTGCTTGGGGACCGGAATAATTGTGGGTGATGTGGGCAGAAGTGTATGCTGGGAGAGCGTTGCTGCCGGGGGACTTGCACCAATGTTTTGCACAATGCAGCAAATGTGGCAAGTGCGAGAAAAAGTGCTCTATGTGGATTAAGCGTGAGTATGGGTATCGTGGGTATGCACAAGTGAATATTTGGAACAAAGATAGATTTTTGGAATGGGAACAACTAGTTCATATCTAAGATTCAAATTTTGCATTTCATGCAAATTATTTTTTTTCAGTGGAGGTGTGACCAATTCGTTTTCACGTTATTTGCCTAATGAACAACATCTAGCACCAAAAAAGTTATTTTCACCAGCACTCGTCAATCTAAAGAAGTTCAGATAATTATCTGTTCTCTCATCTCTGCTACCAACGGCTTAACTCGTATCTCAAAGTATTTACAAAAGAACAAAATGCTAAAATAAATGCACAAATGAATAATAATAATAAGGCCAGAGAACACCTTCTAATGTACAGTAGCTTTAAAGATTTAGCTTGATCCTATCCCAGTCCTTGTCAACACAGATGCCAATCTGTCTTTCAGCAGGATCTGAGAGATTACTTTTTCGGAAAATAATCCCAGTAAATTGTAGGATTAGTTGTTCAGAGTCAGTGCATACAAGTTGTTACTTGATGAGGAAGTTCACTTGATTAATCACCCTTTGCATCACAAATATCGAAAGAGTTCAACTGCAAACTTTCCCTTCTTTGTAGTGTTTATCTCTCCAACCTGTTGCAAGAGAGAACCTATAAGGAAAGCCAGTAGCATAGATGAATGTATATGCACATATATGTGCGTGTGTACTGCGTACATGCACGCGCACCACACAATCACACACAGGTTGATGCATCCACCTTTTTGGGTTAAAGTATTGAGAGCTAAGTATAAAACTACAGATTTTTTGTTGTGATCTGAAAATTCAATTTCGACCCAATATCTAAAGAAAGCAACTTCTTGGTTGATCACCAAGCAATGTGATGGCATTTAGTAAATCACTGAAAAGATGTCTCACCTTTAGTCTACCTTTGCCACTTACAGAGATGATGTCTCCTGTCTTTAGGGTTGTATTGCTTTTCATCACTGTGGTCCAGTTTACACGCACATCTCCATCACTAGAAGGCAAAGAAATTTCAGCAGTTCAGTTATCTTGGTGACGTCGTAAGAGAAGTTTACATTGATCTCACCTTGTGGTTAATATAAATGAAATATTTCCAGTTATATATTCAGATCATTCATCAATATGTATAGTATAAAGCAAAACTTCATTTGAGATCAAAATAGATTGCTTATATGTTTGACGCAGGCAGCCTATATAGAAATAGGGAGAAATATCGATAAGTTTTCTTGACATTTAAGTTGTAAATAAATTATATCTTGCCTTACAAGATGGTTACATTTTTTACTGGGCAAAGATCACAAGAAGTATTTGGATTACTTTAGAAGTACATATTGCTCATTTTATTTCGGATTTAATAACTGTCTAAAAGTTTTTTATAAATTCGGTTAGAATAAAAGACAGAAAAAATGAAATGCCGGAAATTTTGTTTGATAAAACGAAAGTATTGAGAAATTGCCAGGGTTCCTTAGTCAGGGAATATGATTTTAAGTAATTCAGAAGGTATTGTAGCAATTTTGAGATAGCAGGAGTTATATCGCTAAAACAAAATGTAGACATTTAAGATAAGGAATGAAAAGCCAGAAAAACAATAATAATACATGAAATCTTAAAACTCTGTGGCACCTACAGTAGTGCATGCCATTCCAATGATGGATTCACCATTCAAAATCATTTCATGGTTCATGTTAAATATATAGAAAACCCACAATTAGGAGTCCATATGTATGTTAAATCAGTTGAATACCCCACTATCTGAAAAGAAAAACGCTTCGGAGGCCTCTTTCAACGCATGAGAAGAATCATCCCACAGTTCGAAGCAATGCACAACAAATAAAAAACCCTCAAATGAAGAATCGAAGAAGTCTTCACATAAAGTTAAATGATACCGTTTACCACCAGCCTTACAGTCTGAATATGCCCTCTGCACAGCCAGTCTTTTTAACTCCCAATGGAGAATAGAAAAAATAAGGGAGATACTATCATACCTGATATAACCAGCCATTTTGGATCGTGAAATTTTGAAGCCGGCACTAGCTATGGCATCAAGTCTAAGTGATGCTTCTACAGTTTTCAGAGTCTTGGTACTATAAACATTATAACAGTCATGTCAGTAACTGATGTCAGCCGAACAATATCAATCAAATTTAGGGTAAATGAGTGAAAAACACTAACCTTGGCGGCACATATTCAATATCAAGCAATGGTATCTTTTCACAGGTAACTGAGACATACCTTACCTGCAAAGGAAAAATATATTTGAGAAAAAAAATAGAAAATCATTTGTTTATCTGTATGCCACATTTATAAGGTGCGTCACGACTCCTTGAATTCCTGGTCTGCTTTATTCAACTCAGAATATTGTCTGTTCAGGTGTATGCAGATCTTCTTTCCTAGTCAAGTTTTATCAAACTCTATGTCCTGTAAATGATTGTTGCATTATTAAAGCAGTTGAAGTCGAATTTAGGTAACTTATTAATAACGTAAATTAACAAGGCAGTAAGCAAACTTATAGTTTCTGGTTCAGCCAATTCAACAAAGAATTTATAAAAGGCACAAAATGTAACTGACACAACCAGGGGACGAGAAGTATTTTCATGTTTGAATAAGTTCTGTTTGAGACATTGCTGACTAGACAAATACAGCTAAAGTATATGAGGTTCAGCAAGAATGTAAACTTCTACAGAAATCATACATCTACCTTGCTCAGCGATGATACGAGGAAGTCGGCAATTTCAGGAACGACAAGGACTTGAGCCCCCTTCTCTCCCTACATAACCAATAAACGAAGGTACAAATCCGACAAATATTAGCGCAACCAGATAATGACCAAAATGCTAAGCCATGCGTTAGCAATCTACAGGTATATACACTTTTAACTAATCCCTAAAAGATTTACCTGGAACGAAATTTCTATCATTTGTCTGTTTTAAATTTTTTCCTATTCCTTCTTTAAGGAAGTTCATTATCAGGTTTCTTATGCTAAATTTAAGTTCCAAATGTTACAATAGTTTTACCCAAAATCTAATATAATTGAGGTAAAAATACATCCCACCTTTGAATTTAAATAAAAATGGTACCTGCAATATAATATCCCCCAGCTTATCCCTAACAATCCCAGTATTGAGGATTGCACCAAGAAAGTCACCATGAGAACAAAGTTCAAACTCGAACTTTCCTGAGATACTGATAAAAGAAACCATTTCACAGTAGTAAAATGACTGTTATTGATTTTTTTATAGAAACAAAAGGATAAGGTGAATAGACTTTTATAGTACGCTACCTATAAACACAGGGCGGTGGACATATGAAGTGACTTACCTCAATGCTGCAACAGTATTGAGATCAGATTTCAGTATGTCTGGATGTCCAACAGAGAGCCGGCAACGTTCAGCCTACAAGATTTGAAATATAAAAACAGTTTAACTATAGGTAACCGTGTCATCAAGTCTAATGAAGATATGGATTTCTGACCTCTGGGTATCCTCCCTGAGCAACTGCTTTGATTTCATTTAACTTCGCTAATACTGACATTGACTCACTTAGAACAGGTGGTGTGAGAAAATCAGTATGTAAAACTTCTCTCCTTAGTAATGCCCGATCTGCCTAAGAAACACAAGAAACGATAAATATATTTAAAAACATTTGATGCTCAGTAAATTTAGAACTCTTTATAAAGTAGCTCTCAATAATTTTCTCTGCAGCAGCAGGGAGAGTTAAACTAAGAAGAAGAAGAAGAAGAAAAGTGATTTGCACAAGGAATACAGTTGAGAGTGCTCTGCAAAATGACTTCAAAGAAGTATACCATTTCAACAATACGCTTTATTTCTTCGAGTGTTTCCGTGTCTCTCGCTCCTTTGAGTGAAACATCAATACCACCCTTTACAGCCTGTGGCGAGTGGCATATACCCAAAGCTGCACGCACGAGCGTCAATAACTAAGCAAATTACAGCCATGATTATAATGATTTCAGCAATAAGCTAATTAAATAAGTCCCTTCGACGTTGCAAGAAAATACCTCATGAATGGCTTTTTGTATTGGAGTTAGCATCCACTAACTCGGAGACCTCACAAACTTGAGTAGATCAAAACTCGAGTGTAATTTATACCCATCCTACTACGCTCAATCTCTACATTAACTTGTTCGTATCCATTGAATTCAATATATGCAGGTTTATATAAGTTTCCCAATTTGTTGATTCTAGCCAATTTTTCCAAGAACGTGCATATGCCCTATGTGATGTGTAAATACTAAATACATGTATTCCCTACATCAATTATCTTCCATACCAAAAAAGATCTTTCTTTTCAGGCCGAATTCCTCATTAACAGCATATTCCAATAGGTATTCAAGATTATCCACAGTTTCATTTAGGACCTATCAAAGTTTCCGTCTATCAACACGCATTAGCAAATGCATCAAAATTCACATATTCAGGCAAATGGGTAGTCAAGATTGTCAAAAAATCCGAATATAGAAAACTAATATTAGGTAGACAAGTGTAAATTACCACAAGTAAAAATAGCAAGTCAACAGATAAGCAGACCTGAGGAACTCAAAGGAGCTGTGAGAGGGAAGGTTCCGAAGTTTGTGAGCTTTTTTGCAATATAGATTGAATGACAGGATGTAAATGCCTGAATTCCCCTTCTTAGAAAAGCTTGAGGGGCCAAGCTGGAGGCAGCCATCGCTGATGGTGTAACGCGCACATCCTTCAACAGTTACAAATACACCATGCTCCCCCAATAAAACCGGGTTTAATTTTCTTACTCAATCAGCCCGGTTCGAGTCACATTGGGATTCATTTTCCACTGATCTTACTTTTCAAAGTGAGCCTCTCTCCAATTACCTGAAAATTCAAAAAAAAAAAAA
>CAIGRK010320613.1:0-11716 GCA_903798315.1 Fraxinus greggii | reverse complement strand
TGGTGAAGATTAAAATCAAATTTTTAGTAAATTTTGAAAAAATCTAAACAGTTATGGATTTCATGAAATATGTTATTAAAATTAGTTGTTAACTTTGATTTAAATTAAAATTTAGATTTCAATCGATACCAAATATGATTTAAAAAAAATCTCAAAAGTTGGGAAGGGCTCACGCCCCCCGGCCCCCCCGGGGTGCGCCAGTGCATATATACTTCGTTATTCATTTAGCCTCTATTTGGCCCCCAGTATTTGGTTTTATAATTTTTAGAATAGTATTTTTTGAAAAATGTGTGATTGAAAAAGAATTTTTTATAAATTTATATGAAATATTATTTTATTGAAAAATATGTGATTAAAAAGAATAAAGANAATTAAAATTTAGATTTCAATCGATACCAAATATGACTTAAAAAAAATCTCAAAAGTTGGGAAGGGCTCACGCCCCCCGGCCCCCCCGGGGTGCGCCAGTGCATATATACTTCGTTATTCATTTAGCCTCTATTTGGCCCCCAGTATTTGGTTTTATAATTTTTAGAATAGTATTTTTTGAAAAATGTGTGATTGAAAAAGAATTTTTTATAAATTTATATGAAATATTATTTTATTGAAAAATATGTGATTAAAAAGAATAAAGAGAAAAATGTATTATAAATTAACGAGGGTCAAGCATGGCTTATATTTCAAGATGAGCATGTTCGATCATAAAATTTTTACTTACGAACTCAAATGCCAAGTTTGAGCCACGCTTTCAAAATGACAATTACGAGTTAATCGTAAAAGTGTAGAAGACACTTTATTTACAAATTTCAATTATGATATTTTTATTTTTTGTAGCAAAGCATTCTTGATCCACAAGTCTTAATTGGAGAATAATCTGGAAGTGGGCTCATTGGGTAGAGGGCCCTGTTCACGTGACAGGCTCGACATTGGGCGTCCAGCAAGTGGGAGATCACCAATCCTTGTCAAATGATCTTTCCCTTTAATTCACATATTAAAGGCGAAAGATTTTGTGGTCCAACATCCATTTTAAATGAAATTAGAGAAACTTGGTATTTGTAGCTCGGAAAAAAGGTTTGAGATAATAAAAAATTTTAATTATATTTTTTAGTGAAATATAATGGATAATTACGAAGCTCGTTGCAGAATCAAGTCCGACCTAAAATAGCTTTATTGAGATTTGAGAACTTCGAAAGAGATCGAAATAATTAACGAGACTCAAGGAGCAATGTGTCGTTTCACGATGGTTGGACTAATAAACAAGTAGAATCAATAAGGAATAACTATTATGGCAAATGGGAAACACTTTAAATACCTAATAATAGAATTTTGATCGATACTAGTGGTCAACAAAGAATAATATTATCTATTACCAGTGGTGTTAGAGCACAATGTGTAAGTGTTTGGTGTGTCATAATAAATGAATTATAAATTTTTGTATTTAATTGAACCTATAATTTAATGATACAAGTGATGCCAACCAAATCGATGTTAAACACAAGTAGTGCTAAATAGTATTATTACTCGACAAATTAGCAGAAGTTATTTAGAATAAGAGAAAACGTTACAAATGTCCATCTATAGTTATACAATTTGATCACCAATTTGAATCACGAAAACGTCAATAATATATGAACCCAATTATCATTCGATGATATGCGTATAGTGTAATTGATCTCAAGACAATGATAATAATAAAACAAACACACAAAAGAACACTAAGATTTATGTGAAAATCAAATGTGGGAAAAATCACAGGTAGATAATAAGAATTTTACTATAATCAATAATGAATGTATTTACAACAAGATCTCAATACTCTCAATCAAGATCTAAATCTTTCAAGATGTTGTATGTATGTTATGATCTCAATACAAGTTACGGAGAATATACTTAAGCCTTAAAATTCGAGTTGTCGATGAATAGGAATTCAGAAATTGAGTTATAATGCGAAACGGGTCTGGTTGGGATAAACACGTCGCTCGAGCTCTAGGTAGCGCACTAGGCGAGCAGATCCACCGTTCGAGCGTAAGGCGGGCACCAAATCTCGAGCGAAAATTTGACGACGCAGCTTCAGAGCCTAGCGAGCGAAATTGTGACGACTTTTCTTCTCGATTCATAATTTTATCTCCTCAAAACCACTTCAAACAAACATCTAATATCCACTAGAATTTGGGTCAAACTACAAAATACGTTTAAAATTGCAGGTGTATTTTCATAGAAGAAGTTTTGATTAAATTTAGAAATCTTCAATTTAGTGAATTAACTTACAATATTTGATGAATTTATGGGAGTGTTACCATTTCTTTGAAGACAGTGGGGTATGTATTCCAATATCTTTACTATAAGTAACTAAATTTTATTTTTTTCATTTTCCCTTTTACTGACTACATCTTTTTTCCCTTTATGGTCCAAACTAATTTCAAACTTAGACCCGAACTTGAAACAATTTGCAAATTTGAAAGGGTTTGGCCATAATTTAATGCTCTGGGTTTTTTCGGATGGGTTTTCAATTGGTCGCTTTTTGTGTTTTTGGCCTATTTATTTTCCTATTTACAGTCGACAACTATTATAGAAAGATGCATATGCAACTGAAAAATATAAAGAACAAATTTTTTGAATTTTTTTTCTTTAATACTATCAAGTATCGTCAAATCTTCCAACCAAATGTACCATTATTTTGCCTGACAATTCAGTCCCTTTATCACGTATGTATTTGAGTCATTGCATAATGAGCTAACGACCTCTTTGGTTAGCTAGATCGGGCAAAATTATGCAATGTCAAAGACGAAAAAATAAATTATTCTATCATTAAATTAAATAAATTTAGAAATGAAATATAAATAAATGAGTAACACTTGCACGTTCCTCAAAACGTATAAATAAAAAGTAACTTTAATGTTTATAAATATGAACTAAACATCACCTTAGTTACTAGACCTCGTCATGATTGAAGTTCTGTGGACACGATTATAACTTATCCTTTTTCTTTGAGTAATACGAGTTAGACAAGTTCGTTTCACTTTACCTACATGCCATGGAATATGTTCGGGTTTTGGGATTAAATAGTACTGAACACAACAACGATCAAGCAGTACAATGTGACTGTCTTCTTTGTTATGTTTAAAGCTTGGTTTGTATAGTTGTGCTTGTAAGATAATCGACTTTCAAGAAACAATTAATCTTGCGAAAAATAATAAAGTGTTTGGTAAACTAAGATTTCAAAATCAACATTTTAGTGTCTAGTAAATAAAAAAATAATTTATTGTTTTGCTTATATACAATTACTATAGACATTGATTATCATAACGATGTTGTTGTTATTATTATTATTATTATTAGTGTTAAGTATTGTAAAATTTATTTTTAATTTTATAAAATGTCATATTATCAAATACATTTTTCCAAGACAGTGTCTTCGCCATTGTAATTTTAAAATGAAAAAAATAATATTTATTAAATCTCAAAATTTTAAAATTAAAAAATAGAGAAAATATTCACAGTAGAAAAATAATTAATTTTGAGATGCAGATGTCCAACCTAATTTTCCTATATTAATACGTCGAGAGCTGAAGACAAGGCCCAAATTAAATGGGTGCTGTTTCTCTTCTTTATTGGCCCAATTATACCAAAATTGGGCAGATTGCATTTACTTTGCTAGCTAGCTATTTTTTATTATTTTTTGTGAGGGGAAAATAAATAAAAATTATTTACTCAAACACATAAACTGTCATGGATTAAGGAAAATAGGTGCTTTTTTTAACCACAAACGAAAAAAGAAATAAAACTAAAATGTATCTTATAAAAGATTTAATTTATTTTTACTCGTGCAAAGCAATATTCGATTTGTTTACTCAAGTTCAGTCGAACACTTTAACTACACTTGTGCTTACTAAAAATCGAGATGATTTCGTATTCCGTGGAAGCACGAGATGATTATATCGTAATTTTAGCAGAGTGGTGTAGTTGTGGTGACTTCAGTTTAGACTAAGTCGATATCCATTTCATTGTCGTATAAAATTTATAACATAAACTTCACGACTTCAGTAGTTATAGTACTATGTTGACAATAGATTGTACAGAAATTTTTAATTTATTTTATTGAAAAAATGTGTTCGAGAGAAAATACGAATTCTAAAGAATGTGTATCAAATTAAGGGTTTGTTCAAATTTGTAACCAAAATGCATTGCATATCATTGAGCTCAAACGTGATTACGTAGTGTAGAGTGAGTCTGTAACCTGAGAAAGAGGGTTAATAAATAGCATTAACTAGGAAGAGAGGAAGAAGAGGCAGGACAGGACAGGAGAGGACAGGGACCAAACCAGACATTGTTGGTTTCACATCACCACCATAACTCCAAGCAGAGATAGAGAGAGGGAAGTATATTTCGACTGCATTGGAATTGAAGCTATTTTTCACAAAGCCCACAGCTCCATATTCAGGGAAAGGGAAAAAGGAAAACTTCTGCATACATCTTCTTCTCTGCTATTTGGGGAACTTTTCAAGCAATACTTTTTCATAATACCCTAATTTCCTTCTCTTATGACCTGGGGACTTCTGTTTAATTGAGTACAAACTGCCCCCAAATTCCTTTTTTCTTGATTTCTTTAAATTTCATTGATATTATCTTCGAATTTTAAAAATTTCCTAGTGGGAGGCTCGAATTGCTTGGATTTTATTTCATTCACTTTGTGCTCAATATTGGTCGAATTCAATTGGGTTTTGTGTGAAGTTTTAGGCACCAGGGTTTGAATTCTGGAAAATTGAACTGTATAAAATTTATAGGACCTGTATCTACTCAATTTTGGTGAATTTGAACTTGATTATTGCGCTATCAAGTGGATATATTTTTTTTCTTTTGGGAATTTTCAAAATGGAACCAAAAGTTGAAGCAACTGAACTGGAATATAGATCCGGAATTTGCGGGCTTAAACCCGGTGATATCGGGTTCGGGTTCGACGATATCCACGGACTAATCTCCGCACCACCACCGCCGCCGCCTACGGAGACCAGCAGCTCCTTCACCGCGCTTCTCGAACTTCCGGCGCCACAAGCAGTTGAGCTCTTGGTCAACACTTCGGAAGCCGCCGACGAAGAATTTCCGGCGAAACCCAACATAGCTCATTTTCCTCCGCCGCAAATTTTTCCTTCCAATATTGCCCTAATTGACCATGCTTCAAAGTTTTCTTCCTTAGCTTTGGCTGATAATTCGTCGGAAAATTACTCATTGCTGTCCGTTTCGAGCTCAAAGAAGCTCGATATTGTCAAGCAAGAACACATGGACTCGGATTCGAACCCAAATGGTTCTTCGCCGGCGGTTTCTGACCAGATTTTGAAGTCCAGTAAGAGGAAGGAACGGGAGAAAAAGGTAATTTCGTAACCGTTCACCATAATCCTTGAAACCCATGTCATGAAATCTGATAATTCTGTAACCTATTCATGAATATATTTTCAGGTTAAAGAATCGAATAAGAAGAGCAAAAAAGTCGTACCAAATGAATCCTATGAAGAAGGCGGAGAGAAGCTGCCATACGTTTATGTCAGAGCTCGCCGTGGCCAAGCCACGGATAGCCATAGCTTAGCTGAAAGAGTAAATTATCTTAAGCTTATAATTAACAGCTAATCATTTTGTTTAATCTTGTTTATTAATAGTAAAATGTTATTAGCTTTAATAATTAATTCATGGTTATGTTTATATTTTATAATATATAGGCTAGGAGAGAGAAGATCAATGGCCGAATGAGACTACTACAAGAGCTGGTCCCAGGATGTAACAAGGTAACCTGTCTTTTTCTTTTATTTTATTGGAAGGAAACTCTGTCCCTTGCAAATAATAGTAGTGGTGATCATGTGTGTCATTGAAATTTTGTTTTGTTAATGAGGGTGATTAGATTTTTAGCATGGTATGTTTTTTTTCTTTGGAATATGGACTGACTATATGGTCTAAATAAATATTAAAAATGATGTTTATAAGCGGGATCAAAACCGTCTCTTTGGATCAAGAGAGGGAGAAATGCCTTTTCTGTCTTTCATTACATCTGTTAATCATGGATTAGTCATTTTGTTTGTAATTTGTTAGCCCCTGATTGGTTTAGCTAAAAAAGTTCGATAAAAATCTAAGTTAAAGTCAACAATTAATATTAACCATTCATAATGAGATCCATAACTTTTATCAACTTTTCAACCACACATTTCATCAACTTTTATCAAAATCTATTAAAAATCTGATTTTTTTGCTAAACTAAACATGTGCTTAAGAGAAGTTTCACGTCGTTGTCACCTTTTTAATGGGGAAAACCGGAAAAGAAAGAAAGAGATGATAGCTTTTGCACCAAGAAAAGTGGGTACTCACCATTTAAGTGTTTTTCTCGTTATGCTTACTTCTTTTGTTTTCAGCTTTTTGCCCTTTTCTTTTGTTCCTTACCTGTCATTTGCAAGGACATTTTTGTCATTTGGTAAACAGTATCTTATCATTTGCTTGGACCATGAATCTTTCAGCCACCAAAAAGTTGGGATCAATAAGCATTGATTTTGTTTTGTTTTAGTTCTGTGATTAGCTTGCTTTTTACTGCTTAAGGTCTTCAAATGAGTTTGAACATCACCTTGAACCTTACGATCTAAAAGTTTAACAAGTTAAAGAAGATACACATTTTTTTATTTAAATTTATTCATCAAAACGCTCCTTCTCACGTGCACTCCAATTTAATTTCTTAAAAGCAAATGCTGAATCCGTGCATAAATTTAATAAATGGGTGGCAAATAGTAGCGCTGGACCAAACTCCCGAACCGAATCGAATCGAGCAGTTCTTCTTAAGTTAAATACTCGAACGAGTATCTGAATCGAGAATCGACGGATTTGGTCCGGTTCTCGGTTCTAGACTAAGAACCGAATAAGAACTGAATTTTCCTATTTTTTTTAATCTTAAATAAGCAAAATTATTTTATTTTTTTCTAAATAAATTTGCTCACTAATTAATTTACCTCAAACTCAAAATATGATTTTCCTAATTTAAAGCTCAAACTCAACTTAATCAAATTGATCTAAATTTTACCAAAATCTTTTATCCTACTGTAATGCCGTTCTAGAGAAATCGAATTGGAAGCTTGGCTGCGCCTCTCTTCATTATTGTGAGCTTGCTGTCTTCTCCTTCTCGTGATTTTAACAGCTAACTATATGAAGAACTCAACAAAGAGAGGTTTAAAAGATATTATGCGATTAGAGTACGTTATTTTGTAAGAGCTAAAATTGAACATGTCATTAGTTGAATTAATATAGCATTGTTGTAAATATTAAAAAAATTAATTATTGCACAAAAATTGGGAACCGAATTGAATCGAACAGAATTGAGCCATAATTAAATTTGGACCTGACGGCTCCACTTATTAAATACCCGAAAATTTGAGTTCGGTTATCACCATGTCCAGTCCTAGCAAATAGGCTTGAACCTCAGTACCTTTGAAATGCACTAATACCATGTTAAATCACCTTATCTAAAAGCTTGGGCAATTAGAGATTCACGTTTATTCATTTGAATTAACCTTTCAATACGGTAGTTAATGCATAGGTCCTACTTCCAAAGGTAGGTCTACTTAGCGTAGTTAAAAGAATTAGATATCTATTAATCTAGAAAGTTAAATGACCGTCGTGTTCAAGACTAGGCACTAAAATACAGTTGTTAGGGATATCTAGATTGTATGCTCTATAATTAGTCAAAGAAGAAGAAAGATTAAATTGATATGGATTGAAGCCTTTTGGACCCACATGTAGTAGGCAACTTGAATGCTAATTGGGTCCTACTCCTGTTTTTACTTGTATTTCATACCATGTTGCTGTTTTTCTTCTTCGTCTTTGATCAGAAGTGTATATTTAGAAGTTGACTTGACAATTCAAGACACCGATTGCCAAGTGCAGATCAATTTTTTGCTTTAGTAATTCTAGTGATTTCAAAGGGAACGAACAGTATCGACCAACTGTTTATGAGTTTGACATGAAAGTTCACAGGAATGAGTGAAGCAACCTAATAGAGATGGGACCAGATGTCTATGTTTTATAAATAGAGATTGAGGTTATTTTTCGTTAGTTCTTGTTCTGTGTGCTACAAGGGAAAAGAGACAACAATTGCTGAAAATTACCATGGTTAAATATTTTTCTGGATCATCATTTAAAATTCATGGAACGATACTAATGCTGTCAGGTGATGGACTCCAGAAACAGTTATAGTAATGAAATTGTTAGCAGGTTTTGTTTGCACCAATACGGTAGTTTTTTGGTTTATTTGTCAATTAAATGCATAGAGCACTATATGGTGTTATCTAGTTACATATATGGGGTCCAAATTCCAGTGTACTTTGTTTAAGAAAGGTATAGTTAACGGAATTCTTTCTACCTTATAGTTTCCTGCGCTTCATCGAAAAAACCACTATCTATTGAGTTAAAAAAATAGTTGTAAGATTTTTGAATTATTTTCCACCAATTTCGACATCTTCATTGACCTGAAAGACATAATGTCGGACCAAAAGTAGTAATGCAAGCATTATTAGTAAAATTTGGTTTTAAAGATGTGCTGATTTGTGTTACCTCTTCTAATAATGTTAAATCTCCTTTTTATAATTACCTATCATTTCTAAAGATTTTATTTTGCACTTGTTCTTCCTCATTTTGAATCAATTTAAGCTCACAGCTTATATTTTGGCTGATTATTGAACACCACAACTTTAACAGAATATGAGTCAAAAGCAATAACAAAAATATTTCATATGGATCATATTTTGAAATTACTTTACATCTTTAATCAATGTTATGTCTTCTACTTAAAGCTTGCTACAACTGCAACCAATGTTTGTTTTTTCCAATATTTTCATCTTATAGGTGCAGAGCATGGCAGCTACCACTGCTTCGTATATGCCACTTGTTTGCCATGCGATTTTAACAAAGAAAAGTTGATTACCAAAAAAAAAAAAATGCACACAAATGGGAAGAAGAGGTTTTATTTGAAAATTATCGTGGATTAAATGATAGAACATATGATAGAATGTGCTACTAGTAATATCATTAATTGTATTAATTTAGGAAACTGAATTTCTTTTTCCTGCTACTCTCTTTTCTTTCTTAGGACTCTGTATTAATTGTTAGGTATAGAAATCTGGTTTTTATTTGATTACTTAAGGCGCCAGTGTCACTGTTGTCGTTTGTTCTACAGATTTCAGGTACTGCAATGGTGCTAGATGAGATAATAAATCACGTGCAAACACTTCAATCTCAAGTGGAGGTTAGCTTTAGCACATCCTTGCCACTTATGTATGAATGCTAAGCTCAAATCTGTTAGTATATCCCATAAATGATGATTCAAGACTTGATGAATTTTAAAGACAAAGATGATTTGACATTGTTATTGAATCTAAAGATGTTGCCACGTAATGAAAGTTGATTTTGTCCTTTTAAGATCATAGATTTGATCAAGGAACAATATTAATAAGACTCGATTTATTATTATGTTTTATAAAAGATGAGCTACACAAGCAGCCAGCAATTTTGTACTCCGATATGCTTATTGCCTTTGACCTTCTGCTGATTGGAAATGTTTCTTTCACTTCAGTTATTATCTATGAAACTTGCCGCGGCTACCCCAAGATTTGATTTCAACCCCGACACTCTCTTGGCTGCAGAAGTAAGTTTTATTTACTTGTCAAGTCTGTGATCAGTGTTTGCAAGAAAAAAAATGCAAAGAAAGAAAATTGCTTTCTGGTATTATTGATATAAACGTGAGCGTACGCAAGGAGGGTGACCTAATTTGTTCATGCAAAGTAATGAATTAAGGGGCTACTTCCCCCCATTACAGACATTATTACCTAGAACAGCAATAAGGAAATTAAGGCAAAGCATAAAGTGGAACAATAATATAAGTCTATTTGTGCTGTCTAACCCAAGGACTTCTAGCCCTATCCATCCTGTAAATGCCTGCTCTATTATTAGTTATTTATGCAATGCTAACATATCAAAAAACAGAACTGTAATAGTTGTGGCTTGATTTCAGATGGAACTACGAATTTGTTTAATAATTCCAAGCATCTTTTTTGTTATGTTCTAAAAATGGCATATTTCCATTTAATCTTATTTTTCGGTGGGATGGAGGGTTCATAAGAGGTCTTTTAAATTGCTTGACAATTAGCTAATTTATGTAGGCGATACTTCAGATACGTGTATAACATGACTTGAAATGACACGACATAAATACGTGTCTGGACCTTCCCAGATGGACATGAATCCCCAACATGCATATTAATTTATAGAATTGCCATTGAAAATGTGCATACCATTTGATTTGTTTTCCTTCTCACGTTTTAATGTTCTTGTTTGAACTCTTCAAACCTTCTAGAGTGGATCCCTGATGGATAGTAGTCATCCGGGCATGTTTACTCCGTCAGTCTGGCCTGAGGGACAAATCAACGGGAACAACCAACAAAGTCAACAGTTGTGGCATTTCAATGGACTTCAACCCGTTTGGGGTGGAGAAGAAAACAACTCTAACTTCATTACTCCGGATAACTCATTTTTAAGTTATGACACTTCAAGAAATTCAGGTAAACTACAATCTGATGACAATTAAGTTTCTTAACACCACCACCACCCTCCCCCACGCCAAAAATAAAAAATAAAAAAAAATAAAAAAATTGCTTCTTCTCTGTTGGCGAGCTATTTTTTTGTTTGATTATGAAAATTTGAGTCTGTCTTTGTGATGGTCTGTATCATGTTACCTTCACCCGAAGAATGCACAAGCATGTTTGGCTAAGGCTAAAAGTTACTTTGAAACAAAGTTTTGTTAGTAAGAGAATTTTTTTTCCTTCCAAAATTAATCTTAGTCAAACATCGTATCAAGAATGAGAGATGACTGGTTGCTGTAACTAATTTTACATTGCAGCTGCAGCTTCTTTGCACTCAAGTCGGTAAAGATGGAGTCATGTTGGGAGTGCAAGATTGCTAGTAGCTACCCTCGTATATCTGAATATATATATATATATATATAAAGAAATGATAGATAGTCGGGGAAATGGAGAGGTGACGCAGACATCGGCTTAGATTTTCGTGTATTCAGTTGATCGTCAGCTAGAAATCTGCATCAGCTTCGGTTTTTGTGTATTCAGTTGATTGTCCGCTGGAAATCTATATCTACATCAGCTAGAGGAGGGTTAGTTTGTTTAGTTTGTTATCCATATAGATGTGTCAATACTAGCTTAGATAGTCTTTCAACCTTTATGCATCATGTATGAGATGAATGCTTAATTGATTGATTCTAGGTGTAAAACAAGAATGATTCGTGTTTGACTGATGAAAGTCAGGCTATTAACTATTCTTCAAGTTACTGTTCTGCATATTCCAATGTATTTGGGTCTTTAATTTTTCATGGCACCAAAAGCAAACAAACCATGAATCCCATGTTCGATTACCAGATTGTTCAAAGTATACTATGTCATCATAATGCTGTATCCGGATTTGATATATAGATCTGAATTTCCCATTGGTATGTTAGCATGCTGAAATGAAAGCTGGTGCAAAGGATTAAAGACGAAAAAAAGTTTAAAAATTTTCCTTGGGACATTATATAATAGAATCTGGTACTTTGTACCAATTATACTTTCATTGTTAAGTTTTCATAGGCTTCTTATCCACATAAGGATTTTGCTACATGTACACAACAATTTACATAATGGTTCACCAA
>CAIGRK010320611.1:0-15840 GCA_903798315.1 Fraxinus greggii | reverse complement strand
ATGTATTATTCAATCTGGTCTTTTCCCTCTATTAGTCTCACTACTATACATTTTTCCACTCAATGCTTTCGCCCAAATGCTTCAAAGGACAAATTTGAACTCAACTAAGAATTATTCTCGTAGAATTTAACCCGGGGTTTTGAGTGAGATTTTGAAAATTTTGAAGACTCAAGAAAGAAAATGAATTAAATTGGATGATTAGATTGAAATTTGAATTCAAAAAAGTGGTTCTTGAATTTGACACAATAGATAACGTAATTGGCCGGCAATTTCCAAGATAAATAATAACAAATACACTTCTTCTGAATTTGACCTTTCACATAATTTTCTGAATTTTCGGATTTTTTTCCCAAATATTTTGACTCGGAATTCAACTACGACACTGGTAAGGAAATCGTAAGTTGATTTGGACACAAAATGAGCACACAAACAACTTCTAAATTTTTGACGAAAAAATTACAGATCAAAAGACTTAAATAGAAGAACGCCAGAAAAGGAAAATAAAGACTCAAACGAAAAAGGAAAAGGATATAATCTTGATTTTGGAGCCTAAGCTTTTATACCAACTGATGTGAACCCACGTAGTCAAGAACTACAAAATTTATGATTAGATTGAAATCGAACCCAAGAAAGCCAAAGTAATAAAAGTTTTGGATTTGATTCGAAAATAACGAATCAAAATAACCAAACAATACGCAAACGATATGTTGGCCTTTTTGATTGAATATTTGTGAATCTCACCCAGTTGATTTGAACACCACAAGAAGAATCTTGATAAGTTCGTGATTTGTCCAATGAAGAATAAGAATTCGAAAGCAAATTTGCCTCTCGATAAATATCAATAGAAATGTTGTGTCTTACAATGAAAAGAACGAGTCCAATTTATAGGGAACCCATAAAACCTAGCTAAAAGCGGAATTAAGCCAAAAAATAGCAAAATATATTTGAAAATAGAGTTTTAACTTAAATAGAAGATTACGCGAAATTTGAAAAAATTCGTGACCAGAATGAATTATGCGGCCGCGTAGTTTAACTCTTATGCGGTCGAATAGATCAGATGAAACTCCCCTTTGGTATTTCAATAAAGGGGCATGCGGTCCCATGCCCTGGACAACTATGTGACTGCATAGTTGTCCGAAATTGCTTCCTTGTCTACTCTTGAATCATGTTGATCCATCAGGTTTCTTCTTTCGAACCCAACATGAAACTTGTTCCCTTGCTTGTCAACTTCGACATTTCGTTGACTGTATCTTGAGTAAGCAATCCCATTGCCCCTTTTACCACTTTTCTCTCGATCGTCTCATCAGACATCATTCGATAATCAATGGATCCTTTCCCGAGTTTGACTTTGACATGCTCGACTCCATGCTCACATCCCAAGACTATCACCGCAAGGATAGAAGAGTGAAGTCTGCTTAAGTCCTCATATACCATTCCTATTGACAAGAAATATGAGGAGACGTCAGTAACGTCATATGAGCTAGATGATGATAACGAAAGCCTAGCATTCTCAAAGGAAATCAAAGAGATTTCCATTCCAAAAAACTCTACTAGTCTTAAAATAGAAAACTATAGAAGGAAAAGGCGATTCAATGTACTAATTATATCATTACATGACATAAATGATGCTAAAAAAGATGAGTCTTGTACTTAAATGCCAAAACCTCCCACCTGACATTAGGTGGATCGGCAAAAAAGTGGTATAGAAAGTTGCCATTAATTTCAATCAGAAGATGGTCACAACTTAAGTGGGTGTTCCAAGGAGCTTTCATCTGGAATTTGACTCGACTAAGCACCAGCCACCAAGTTGAACAACATGTGACGTGAAGAATGCTAAGAATGCCTTGTAAAATAGGTTACTGATGGGGATACCTTTTTGGATGGATGCCCCAATAAGAATCTTATTACTTATCACCAGTTGGTAAGTTTTATAGAAAATGAAATTCAAATGGGGGACACAATTGAAAATAGGGAAAAAATAGAACAAGGTCGAAAAGCTCCGATCTATGTGCAAAGGTTACCAAAATAGAAGTACCTTCATTTTGACGAGCATAAGCAAAGAGTGTATACAATCTCACCTGCTCCTTCGTAGATAGTGTGGTGAAGCTTACCATTCATGCCATGTAATCCTCAAACTAAAATTATGTCAAATTCTTCGTGCACGGGATCATGACACAATGAATGTCCCAAAGTGATTAAATGGCGAATGTGTAAAGTCAACAAGGAGGAATATGCATCTTACGAATAGAAAACCCCGTTATATGGGTCAAAGAGGACGATTTAGCATGATCAAGGTATATAAGACCAAAAAATGTAGCTTTAAGCATTCCAAATCATCAACCTCCAATGAGGGATATGAGCACCATAATTAGCAGACTTTGCGTTGGTAGGAAAACAATGAATGCATAAAGGAACTGTGCCCGTGCTACTGAAAAACCTACATTAGAAAATTACTAGATTTTAGGTAATCCTAAAACTAAATCCCCTTCAATTATATCTAATGATGATGATGAGCAGGGAGTCATATATTCCCAATGTGATGCTTTGGTTGTACGAGCGATATTTGCTCGAAATGGCCTTAACAATATGTTCGTGGATAACGGGACCTCTGTTAACATTTTATTTGGAAGCGCATTGGATTAAATGCAAGTTGACCATTCTTGAGTACCCATGGCAGAACTAGCAATAGTTTAGTCTTGAGTGGATAAATCACTTTAACAATAGAGTTGGGAAAAGAACCCACAATGTTTCGGGATTTCCTTATCATTGACAATAGGTCCGCTTACAATGGGATATTATGAAGACCTACCTTGAAATAGTTGAAGGTAATACTAGGCAATTTGACTGAACCTCATGAAGTCATTGACCAAGGTGGAGATATCGAACCCATTGGATTGCATCGAACTTGTTGGAAAGAACTGAACCCACACAAAGGGGGAGGCTGAAAAAGGAGCTCGACGCGAGATCTTTTTGGCAATCCTTGGTATGTGATTGATGTGACAATTCAATGTCACTGTCACCTTTTTTAGCCAATCATGTCAAGTTTAAAGCCATAATCAAGGTATTATAGACAGTAAAATGGTATTAACATTTAATGTTTATGATTTATTAACAACTCCGACAAGAGGCACCAACTACACGGATGAGGCCACTCGTCTCTACATCCAATGACTCTTATTCACTTTCTCCTACTACAAAAACTCACACTTAGTGTCATCCTAGAATAATTCAAGTTTATACTCTCAACTTATAACCTTGCTCTTTTATTATTTTCAATATATACCCTAAAACTGACCCTCTCTTTTACATTGGAGGCTCGCGCCTAACCCTGCCACACTCATACATTTTTTTCCCTAATTGACTTGATTGTCAAAGTGCATGCAGCCAACTCCACCATCACCGGAGGAAACCACATATGGCTAACAGTTTGTCCAAGTGTGCATAAATCAGGCTTGCGTAGACTAGTGAGGTCTTGGGATCCATCGACCACGTTAGCGGTACAAGATTTGAGGTCAACAGATTGGTGTCATCTGTGAAAAATAACACTATAACCATGATTTTCCTTGATGTAGAAGGCATTAGAAGAAGTGTTTAAAAGTCTCAACATTGAAGAAAGGTTCTTGTTCTTGAAGAAAGGTCGAGTGAGAAATACTAAAAGAGGAGTCATTTGGAGCTGTGTCTGTTGTGCCATTTTCTTTTGCATCATGCATTCTAGCCACTATGGTTCACATGCCAGGAATCAACAGGAGGAGGCTTCAAAAGTAGGACTTATCTAAACAAACCTTAATGCCCATCGACCCCACCATTAGCATCGAGGATGCTGTGCATCTAGCAAGAGAGGTAGGGGAGATGGGCGCAAATATGATGAACATGGCCCACAAAATGCCTTCATGCATCATTTACTTATGCACATGTAAGGACAAGTAAGATATCAAATGCCTCGATAGGATACATTATAGCAAGATGGGGAAGAACATAATCAAGGGGCTTACCCGCAAAGGTAAAGAAAAGAGCCTAGCTCTGCTGAAGGAGAGGTGGAGGTGGACATCTAAAAAATTTACACTTCCAGTAGACCCAATGATGATTTACCTCAAGGGGAAGAGAACTTTTCCTTAAAATATGCGTAGGAGTATGAACCTCAGAGGTCCACCAGTGTCTTCAACAGGATTGGTCCATTAGCACCTAAAAATAGGCCCCAACAAAACAAGTGTATGGGCAAAGTCATGTGCCAAAAGAGATCCTCCCAACCTAGAAATAGGGTAGAAAGAGGGGATACTGCAAATTTAAGAAACCAAGCTAGTAAATTACAACCGCCTAGGTACTAGGTTAAGGAAGAAGATTCAGATGGCCTATGTAGATCATTTGAGTTGGACAATGATGATGAAAGTCTCCCATTTTTGTAAGAGTTGAGGAATGCCCATGTTTCTAACTAGTTTGTGCTACAAAAAATTCTCAAATACGAAGGAAAGGACAACCCAGTAAAGCTTGTTAACAATTGCGAGACCCAATGTGTCTAAGAGGAGCCTTTTCGACATTAGAGTATAGAGTCATCCACCTCTCCCTTACATGGGCCGCTAATATATTGTATGGTTGTATGCTGGTCGGAAGTATAAGGAGTTGGCCAGATCTATAGCAAAGAAGGAGAGACCACCATCCAAAGCTTGCAAGATATGAGGAAATAAGTAGGTGAAACTTTGAAAAGCTATTTAGCACTAATAGAGAGCCTCTTTCAGCCTTGAAAGTAGGCCTAACATGAATACTTTCTTCTAGAGAGATGTGCGAAATAAGAATCCCCCTTCCTACAATACCTTAGTGAAAATGGTGAGAAGCGAGATCATCAATGATGAGTTGATAGGCTAGTGCAACCGAACTTCAGAGGGACTCCCACTGCCTCACAGGCAAATGAGAGGATCCATCTCACATTTCTTAGACCAACATTGGACCTAAGCAGGCCATACAATTGTCCCTACTTCAAGGCAGGTGTTAGCTATTGCTACTTTAAATTCAGTACCCTTTTTAGTATATGAAAAAGTTGGACCTAATGCTTTGAGGCCTTCGAATCACTTTAAAACAAAGGGTAGAAGTAGAAGCAATGAACCTAGAAATAGGCCGTATTGCACTTATAATCGAATCTACGGTCATGTTACTAATGACTAGATGTCCATATCATACCGCACAAGCTAAACTGATACTTACTCGAAAAGAAGGGATACAAGCTGTGTGTAACAAAATATGCTCTCCTCCATACATGATCAACAACTTTGACGGGACGAGACAAGATAACATCGAAGGGAGAAATCCCCTAGACACAAGCATGACGAGAATATAAATACGCCAGAAGTAGCCAAAGATAAAGGAGAGAACCCCCTACAATAGAAAAAACTATCAAAGAAACTGACACTATCATTGGGGATCCACATGTTGGAGGGAAGTCAAGAAATGTGCAAATGAGATAAGTCAGGAAGGCTAAGGCCCTATGACAACCAAAAATATGCCATACGTTACATTCAACCAAGAGGATACTGCAGGGGTACATTACCTTTATTGCGAAGAATTGGTGATAAGGGCTATCATGGCAAGGAATAGTCTGAAGCGTATGTTGGTAGATAACGAAAGCTTTGTCAACATTCTATTCAGAGTCACTTGTGAAAAAATGTTGATAGACCATGAATTTACCCCATGACCTCTCTCATATACGGCTTCATTGTGATAACATCATTCCTAGGGAAAAAATCACCCTAGCTGTGGAACTAGGATCGCCACCCTTGATGGCTTGTCATTTCATGGAGTTCCTTATTGTTGACCACAGATCAGCTTATCATTGGGCGTTGGGACGATCTGCATTGAAGGAGCTTTAGGCTATCACCTCTATCCACTACTTACGAAATTTCCCACTGAGCATGGTGTTATAACGGCCAGAGGCGATCAAATGGGATCAAGGGAATGCTATCTTAACTTCTTGAGGAAGGCTGAACCTCGAAATATTAACATGGTGTTGAGAGATATCGAAATGCCATATGTACCTGAAGAAGGGCCGATATCTGAACAAGGGAAAGTCATTGAAATTGGTATATGCCCTATAGAAGGGGTGATCCTTGAAGAAATGAATTTGGATAAGGGGTTGGACCCTCAAATCATAGATTCCAATTTTCAAGCAACTCTGGTTGAAGAGTTGGAGTTTTTCCCAGTAGACCCACAAGTTTTTACAAAAATGCTCCAGTAGGGAATGAGTTAAATTTGGAAGACAAACAGAAGCTCAAGAGCTTCTTACTTAAAAACCTAGATGTATTCACCTGGATGCATGAGGACATGGTGGGAATCAACCCCAACAGTAGTTATCACCACCTCAATATTCATCTAAATTTCACTCCTCATAAATGAGGGCCTTTAACTGAAAATATATGGCTGAAAAAATCGATATCTAATGGGTTTACTAGGGAGGCAATCTATCCGAAATGGATTTCCAACTTGTTACCGGTGAAAAAGCATAATGGCACAGTATGTATGGACTTTTCCAACCTTAACTGAGCCTATCCTAAAGGTAATTTTCCAATTTCAAGGATATATCAAATTGTGGACTCTACTAGAGGACATGAGCTATTGGGCTTCATGTATGCCCATTTAGGGTATAATGAGATTCACGTGTACCCATTTGATGAGGAAAACACCTCTTTCCTCACAGATAAGAAACTCTATTATTACATAGTCATGTCGATTAGCCTGATGAACGTCAGGGTGACTTATCAAAGACATGTTAACAAAATGTATGCTGACCTAATTGGTAAGACAATGGGGGTTTATGTTGATGATATGATGGTAAAGAGCTTTAGAACTGTGAGCCACACTGAGCACCTTGATGCAACTTTCAAAATTTTGAGGAGATACAGAAGAAGGCTAAACCCATTCAAGTGTACCTTTGGCATTTCTTTTGAAAAACTCTAGGGTTACCTGGTCAACAATGAGGTATAGAGGCTAACCCTGAATAGATCAAGGCTTTATTGGATTTGAGGTCCCTTAGTATACCTCACGAAGTGCAAAGTCTCATAGGCCGCTGCAGTATTGACCCGGTTTGTTTCTAAGGCCATTGACAAATGCCTTCCATTATTTAAAGTCCTTATGGGAGAAAAGAGGTTCTAATGGAACGAAGAGTGTGAGAAGGCTTTCTAAGGGCTGAAAAAGAATTTGGGACAAGCCCTCTCTTCTCAAAGCTCAAAGAAGGAGAATCCTTACTACTGTACCTAGTGTTTGTGCATAGGCCATGAGTTTTGTACTTGTGAAGGAATAAGGTGGCTTTAAACTACCTGTTTACTATATAAGCAAGGCCTTTTTGCCAACAAAAACTCACTACACTGATATGAAAAAGCTTGCCCTCTCCTTGGTTACTACTTCCAAAAAGCTAAGTCCATATTTCAGGCACATAGCATACGTGTGTTGACCAACTTTCCACTCAAGCAGGTACTACAGAAGCCTGATGCCTCTGGAAGGATGATGAAATGAGCTATAGAATTAAGTGAATTTGACATTATGTGCAAACTAAAGACCTCTGTAAAAGGTCAGACGCTTTAGATTTATAACAGAGTTTGCAAATGCTTCGGATATCGAAATGGCGATGGAGCTAATTGATCCTCTCTTTTGGGACTTTTTTGGATGGCTCTTCCGGAGAAACAGGTTCAGGAGCCGGAGTCGTATTAGTCTGCCCAGAGGGACATAAGCTTAATTGTGCGATGAGATTTAGGTTTAAAGCTTCCAATAATACAACTGAGTATGAGGCGCTGTTGGTGGGGCTCAGATTATCTGATAGATGCAGGTGAAGAGGCTAGTGGTTAATAGTGATTCACAATTGGCGATGAGTCAAGTAAATGGCAACTTCTTGCAAGGGATAGAAACATGACGGCATACTATAAGATGTTCACGTGTCTCCTACCTTATTTTGAGAAATTTCAGCTAACTAAAAGCCCAAGAACTGAGAATATCCATGCCAATACTTTTTCCAAACTGGCAAGTAGCAAAGACTCGGAATGCTTAAGGTGGTACCAAATGAACACCTTGCCGAGCCTCCATTTCCAAAGAAGAAGAACTTCCATGGATTGAAGGAACCCCATCTTGGATGTAGCCAATTATCGTTTTTCTCAAGGATCATGTTCTACTAGAGAATAAGGAAAAAGCTAACAAACTTAGAAGGAGGGCTGCTTATTTCATGGTCCAAGATGAAGTTTTACATAAAAGAGGATTTTTATCACCTTTTCTCCGATGCACTGGTGGAAAAGAAGCCAATTATGTACTTCATCAAGTGCATGAAGGAGTGTGTGAGAATCACATAGGAGGCCCGATGCCTTCGTGTATAAGATACTAAGGCAAGAGAATTATTGGCAAACACTCAAGAATGATGCACTTCTACTTATAAGGAAATGTGACAAGTGTCAGCGCTTCTCCACTGTCTAGAGGAATCGTCTCAGGAATTAACTATTGTTTAGAGCCCCTGGCCATTTGTTAAATGGGGAGTTGACCTAATAGGATCTCTACGTAAAACAAAGGTAGTGCTAGCTAGGTTATTGTCGCCATTGATTACTTTACCAAATGGTTGGAAGCTGAACCCATGACAAAGATCATTGAGGCTGATACTTCCAAATTTATTTAGAAGAATATCATTTGCTCTGGTTCAGGATTCTACATTCACATGTATCAAACAATAGGAGGTAGTTTGACAACTAAAAGGTCTTGGACTTGTACGAAGAGTTGGGGACCAAAAAACACTTCTCATCTCCCAATCACTTAGGCAAATGGTAAGGTCGAGGCAGTCAACAAAACCATCAAAGACATATTGAAAAAGAAGCTTGATATATCAAAAGGGGCTTGGGTGGATGAGCTCGCAAAAGTATTATAGGCGATTCATTCCATAAGTTGAACTGCAACAGGAAAGACCCCATTTTTCATAACCTATAGTGGTAAAGCTATGAGCCCTATCGAGGTAGGACTATTTTTACCTCATTGAATTCATTTTAATGAGATATCTAATGATGAATTAAGGAGGCACGAACTAGATTTCCTTAAAGAAAGGAGAGATAATTTCAAATGAGACTTGCCTCAAACAGAGGTCGATTGCTCGGTATTATAATGACAGGGTAAAAAAGAGGTCATTCCAAAGGGTAAAACCTTGTACTAAGGAGAATTTTCCTTTATTCCAAAGAACCAAATGTGGAGACTGCTGGTCCTAACTAGGAAAGCCACTATCACATATCTACATGATTGTGGATTTGGATCCCTACGTATAGGGAAAGGTAGTGCTAGCTACCCTATTGTTCATATTGATTACTTCACCAAATGAGTGGAAGCTAAACCCTTGGAAAAGATTATTGAGGCCGATACTTCCAAATTTATTTAGAGCAATATCATCTGCTAGTTCGGGATTTTCTATTTACTTGTATCAGAAAATGCGAGACAGTTTGACAACAAAAAGGTCAGGAACTTGTGCAAAGTGTTGGGGATCAAAAAACACTTCTCATCGCCCCATCACCCATGCAAATGGTAAGGTCGAAGCAATTATCAAAACTATCAAGCACATATAGAAAAATAAACTTGGTGCTTCAAAAGGGGCCTAGGTTGATGAGTTTCCCTAAATGTTATTGGCGATTCGTACCAGAAGTCCAACTGCAACTAGAGAGACCCCATTTTCCACGACCTATGGTACTGAAGCCATGAGCCCTATCAAGGAAGGACTACCTTTGTCTCATCACATTCATTTTAATGAGATATCTAGCGATGAATTAAGGAAGGACAAACTAGATTTCTTTGAAGAAAAGAGAGAAAATTCACAAATGAGGCTTGCCTCTACCAGATGAAGATGACTCCGTATTATAATGCCAGAGTGAAAAAGAGGTCATTTCAAAGAGGAAACCTTGACCTAAAGACAGTTTTCCTTTCTTCCAAAGAACTAAGTGTGGGAACACTTAGTCGCAACTAGGAAGGCCCCCATCATATATCTAAGGAACTAAGGCTCGAGGCCTATAGATCATTGATTTAAATGGAAAAATGTAGCTTCACCCTTGGAATGTCGAACAATTGAAAGTATACTAGCAGTAGTCAATTCTTTTTAATCATGTTTGTATGGTCTTCTTCAACATATATAACTATATGATCAATGAAAATGCTCTCTATGTTTAGAACATGTTCCTATGAGGCGAATCCCTTCCATGGATGGTCTAAACATCGTAGGAGAAATCTTTGCACAGAAGAACCACCCCTTGTAAAGAATATCATCCACCTCAGAAGGAAAGGTACGAAACATCCTTATGGCCCGACCTTGAAACCTACAAAATAGACCCCTTTTGTGAATTACAAACAACATTACAAAATTCTCATTAACAGATGAGGTCATATTACCTTAAAGTCGGGCAACCCTCTAAGGTAAACTCACTACTCTAAATGGATGATCATTTTTGAAAAGGTCAGATTGGAAGTTAATAACAGATTCATTCAAGACTAATTATGATGGGCCCATATGAATATTGGTTTAAAGAGCAACCCATTTTAAATATACGTGCTTAGCTAGATGGTGACCTTATTGATCTAATAAGTTGCCACAAAACTATCTTAAGTCATCATGCCATCTTATTTCGAAGAATCAATACATATGTTTTCTCCTTAATGGATCGGCGCTATTAAGTCAATTATGGTTCAATTATTACAACTAGGTCGATCAATTTATATTATCCTTCTAGGCTCCAACAATTGTACAAATTCAAGAAAAACAGATCAATTGAGTAAGAAAAGAAACTTTGTATACTAGAAGCAAGTTGATGACAAGAGGACTAAGTACATGGCAAAGGCAAAACGAAAAGAGAAAAAAGATCCTAAATCTAAGGTGTGACATTATCCCTAAGGCTCTACCTAGCCTTCTTCTAACTCTTCAACAGAGTCATCAACAACATATCTATAGTGGTTAATGGCTGTACTGGGAGAAACTCTTCTCTTATTGCTGCCAAATCCATTTGAGGATGTAGCATAGCCATCATTTTTAAGACTTCATTGTATACGACCTTCCTCCAGTACAAATTGAAGCATTCATACTCAATTGTTTCAAGGAAATGTGCCACATAATTATACACTAATGCCTCTCCTACCCTACTCAGTTGTTGTTTCAGATTAGTAACCTCAACAGTTAGCTCACCCATTTGGGACTTCAACTTCCCATTCTCCTTAATTGCCACATCCAAGGCCGACGAAGCTATCATCTGCAGGTTATTAAAATTCTCAACTCACTTTGTTAAAGCATTAAATTTGGTTTTGTAGAGGAGTACCTCAGCATGCTTCACCTTGAAGGCCTTAATGGCTTATACTAGTAGTGGACGCCTCAGCCTTTACCTTCTTCAACTCAACTTCTACATCATCTGCGTTTTGAAAAAACTCTTTATTACATCTTTGAGTCTCCTCATGTCCATCTAAACATTGAGAAAGAATTATTGTGAGTGAGCCTACTGGACATGGCCAACTTTCATCATATCCATCGAGGCATAGGTTTCGATGTATGAAGAATATTTGTCAGTTCAATACTTATGATAAACTCTCATTGCCACCTAGACCTCGGTAAGAAGCATTTCCATAATAGCTAGAGCAATTTCATCGGAACTCCATCCTAAAAAATTCTGAGCTTTTCCCTCAGAAGGGATCTTTGCTGACCTCCATCACCCTTTTCTTCTTAATAAGGCCACTCTTGTCCTCATCTTGGTCTTCAACATCAATAATTTTCATAACAGGCTTGGGGTCTACCACGATGGGCTTCTTTACAGACTCATCAATAGTAGTTTGGTGCTTAGGAGGAGGTGGAGGTTCGATTTTTTCGTTATTGTCAACCTCTACTTCTGAGGCCTCTTTCCCTGAGGCTCTATATTTTCCTTGACTTTCTTCATTGGGGAGGTAGAGGAATTCGCTTGGACAAGTGAGATAACTTGTATATTTGATGTTTGTATGCTGAATTGCTAGTACTCAAGGGTTCGCTTCGTCAAGAAACCTCATAAAGAACATGTTTAGCTTGACATACTCTTTCTTTTCATGTTGATCTTCAAAATGAATGATGCATTAAGTGCTTGTTCAAGAAATAAGGCGAAAGCACACATGAATGTCGAGGCTACTTACCATTGGTGGCCATCAGCAAATGGGTAAAGAAAAGGTTTATTTTCAAGTATGATCATGAAATGGCTCTTCTCAATGAGTAGCTCATGAATAGATTTGACAATAGCCAACTTAGATGGCTAAAGCTCGAAGTGGCTGACTGCAACTACATAAAAGCTAAGTCAATAATACAACTATCTAATAGAATAATGAACACACTCTTAGCAAACAAAAACTCACTATACTCTTGGTATTAAGTTGGTACGGTTATTTCTGGGACCGCATCACCCTTCACCATCTAGAAGTGACTTCTTATCCAAAACTAAGATGACTTCCAGTTCGTTATTAAGGTCAAAGTGCCCAAATTGAAGTGTAAATGAGGACTTCAAGAGTTTATTCAATACCACCATTTACAACCTTCTCCCCACCGAAGGTCAGCTATGAGTCTCTTTCTTTCTAATTCAAGTTCATTAACCTTCTTCAATACGACTTTATTCACCTTCTTTATCCTAAGGCTCTCTTCAAACAACTGATGATATGTCTCACAAATCTCAGAATCATCCTCAAAGTCCTTCTCATAAGCTTCACTATGTTCCACATAGTCAACCTTCTCACTATCCTTATCTGAATCATTCTGAATTATAGATGCAAATGCCATATAGTTCATTTTATCCTTACTGCTAGAGGAATCACTCTAGTCGCTTGAATTGAATTCATCATCAGTTTAGTGACGTCACCGTTGCATTAACCCTTTCTTTATTTATGTTCTTCTTATAGGTAAGGCATTCATTCCTATAGTGTTCAAAACCCTGACACTGATGACATCTATCTGACTGAGATTTCTTACTAGAACTCCTAGTATTATTCTTATCACGCTTGTCTTTCTTGAATTTACTTGGGGCACCTTGCTTTCTCTCTTTAGGTTTTCTCTTATTTATAAGAACTTTTTGGAATTTCTTAACAAAATAAGCTATCTCCTCATCCCTAAGAGTTTTAGTATCAATACAGTCATACTCTTCTTCCTTAATGGTGTTCAAAGCTATAAACTTATTCTTCTTCAGTTGAGATATGATGAGTTCATAGATTTGGAGAGATCCTACAAGTTCATCTTTCTTAACTATATCTAAGTCCTTGCTTTCTTAAATCGCAGTAATCTTAGGTCTAAACCTCTCATGTAAGGATCTAAAGACTTTTTTGAATAATTTTAGGCTCAAGAAATTTTTCACCTATACTGAAGCTAAAGTTCATTACGTCATTTAACTTCGCATAAAAATTATCAAACAATTTATCATCCTTCATTCTAATTTCTTCAAACCTAGTGGGTCTACAGTTTGAAGTTTTTTATAGTTTCTGTTCCATTGTCTGTGGTTTCTAAAATATCTCAAACTTCTTTTATAGTCTCACAAATTGATATTCTCCTAAATTCTTCGATGGACATAATCATAAATAAGGCTTGAAGCCCTTTACTATTCCAGTTATACTCAACTAGTTTATCCTTAGTCCTCAGGGATATGTCCGTAGGGGTAACTATACCTGAAACATTAGTAGATTGGACGATCCAACCATTTTGTACACTAGCCTAAATTCGCTCATTAAGAAAGGATCTCATTCTAACCTTCCAATATGCATAATTGCTTCCGTAAGAAAAATGGAGGCATGGAAAGAGATTGACTCATCTAGATTAAATTAAGGCCAGGAATCGAATTGAGGCTCTGATATCACTTGAAAGTTATAAGTTTGAGCCAACTGACACTTAGATGGGGTGAATATGTATTCGCATGCATAATTTAAATTTGTTAATTAATAAAAATAGCAAGTTACAATTATTAATTTTAACCAGATGAATCCATATGCAATCTTATCCTAAGTTGAATTACTGCAGTTGATATATCGCATAAAAATAAACAACACCACGAAATTGTTGATGGAGAAAACCCCTCAAGGGATAAAATTCAGGGTCCAATCCAATAATATCTATTACATGCTCCTGCACCAGCTTTTGACCTACTAGAATCGTTTATCTCCTATGGATCACTTGAGAACTTGTATTCTTCTTTCAACCAGAACTCCGTTCATGTTCCTCGATCTTTAGAACTCTGACAAATTATGCCAAAGTTGGGTTTTGATGTTTTGATTATATAGATTTGATGTTTTCAATGATTTTGGTCGAATCGATAGAGATTGAATAACATATAAGATGTGATGAAAGCAATCTCTCTGATGAAATAATATTCAACCCTATCTTTTCAAGAAGTGGGGCTTGGGTATATATTGTATTTAGGTTTTGGGGTAGTATATGATAGATATGACTCTGAAAAATGAAAAATTAGGGCTTTATTGTTAGCATCATCGCTTGAGCGAGAGTCCGGCTATAGGCTAGTGATATTGTTTCTGTTTTGGACGCTTAAGCAACAACTTGGTAGCAGGCTAGCAAAAATTTGGTAACTTTATCTTCTTGTTCCTTAACCAAATCCAAGGACTCCCAATTCATCTATACAACCTACCAATTAACTATTTGACTTTTAAAACTCCTTTATAACTATATTTTTGTCTAAAGATTGCCAATAACTATAAAATCTAACAAAAGTAATAAATCAACAACTATGAACCAACCAAAATCCATATACCATTACAAAAGTTGTAGTTCAGAAGTAAGAAATGGTTACGAAAATTACGAATAAAAGAGGAAAAGAAAGGGGGAATTACTTTTACAGGTTAACCAATGTTTAGAGATTTTTGGAAACAAATTTTCTTGTTTAACCTATGAAGTTTCGTCAATAGTCGGATACACTTGGTAATAGGCACATGGATAACATTAGAAGCAGGGGATGGCTTTGTGATACGAACAGTTTTAGTTGACGAGGTAGTGACCATGGGATTTGTGAGATGAAGAATCTCAAAAGGAAGTAACAAGGCATTGAGGCTTCAGAGGCCAAGGAAGAGGTCTCGAAAGATGGGTTGTCATAGATATTTCCCTCGCGAACCTCTAGAAAAGCCATGTTCCACTCACGATGAAAACACTTGATAATATTATTTACCTTATTACCCTTCTCGTGCATCACATTACCAACGATCTTGGCCTCGCAAGAACTTGATACATCCAAGCTAGACTCTGAAATGGCATGTTATATTTCAAAACTTTCCACTCAATTGTGAAGAAAGGTCAACTTGTTCTTTGCATTTTCAAGCTCTTTAAAAGTGGTATACTATTCGATCTTTGTCAACTGAACTTCCTCCCTAAGTCTTAAGATCTCGTGGCCTGACCTCACGGTGAAGGCCGTAAAATTCTCCTTGGGTTGTTCCAAGTTGATGGAATACAAAAGACAAAGAGAAGGAGAAAAATGTTCAAATTCATTCACAAAATATGGAGATACAAGGCTGAATATATATAGCCATACTTGGATACATTTTCAAAGATACTTCTAACAACTATCCTACCAACTACAACTAAATCATGCTTTACAATATAATGACTTGTAGTAGGTGTAAACTAGCCTAACAATTCATCATTACATATGTTAGACATTAAACAAAAAATATTGTTGAGCAACAAGAAAAATGTCACACATGGTTCATTACTCCTCCTTGACATTTTTGTTGGAAACACAAAGACATCCTTTTGGTGTTTCAAACCTCTCTTTAGGCAATGCTTTGGTGAAGATATCAGCAATCTATTCTTTTGAGCTACAATGCCTTTATTCTATTTCCTTCTTCTCTTGTGCTTCTCTTATG
>CAIGRK010320610.1:0-13230 GCA_903798315.1 Fraxinus greggii | reverse complement strand
AGAGGTTGTGGTTTTTGTTGTCTGCACTGTTGGCGGATCCGGCAGTTTCGATGATTTTTGTTGGATTTACAAGTGGTGGATCTAGCGGTGATGTGACAGTTTTGTAGTTGAAAATTGTGGTCGACAAGTGGTGGTGGTTCGGCGACGAAGGTGGCAATGGTGCTGCTGGAGGAAGTGGTGCGATGGTAGTTACAAATGTTGGTTGTGTTCACAAATTATTTGGTTGATTGTGACCATTAAATTGTTAATCTGTGATCAATAAATAATATGTGACCAATGAAAAAGATAAATTGTAATGTGTGATCTAAAAAATTTTAAATTTGTGACTAAAAATTTGACAATTTGTGACCGTTTACTAAGTTGTAACTTATAATATTTGTGATTTGTGATCGATAAATAAATTGTGACGTTTCAATTTTTTATTTGTGACCGATGAACAAATTGTGACCTAAAAAAATTTTGAATTGTGATTGTAAAATAATTTGTGACACATAAAATTTGTGATTTGTGACCAATAAATAATATGTGATTTATAAAATTTTTGATTTGTGACCGATGAACAAATTGTGATATAAAAATTTTGAATTGTGACNATAAATTGTAATGTGTGATCTAAAAAATTTTAAATTTGTGACTAAAAATTTGACAATTTGTGACCGTTTACTAAGTTGTAACTTATAATATTTGTGATTTGTGATCGATAAATAAATTGTGACGTTTCAATTTTTTATTTGTGACCGATGAACAAATTGTGACCTAAAAAAATTTTGAATTGTGATTGTAAAATAATTTGTGACACATAAAATTTGTGATTTGTGACCAATAAATAATATGTGATTTATAAAATTTTTGATTTGTGACCGATGAACAAATTGTGATATAAAATTTTTGAATTGTGACCATAAAATAATTTGTGACGTTTCAATTTTTTATTTGTGATCGATGAACAAATTGTGACCTATAAAATTTTGGAATTGTGACCATAAAATAATTTGTGACATAGAACATTTGTGATTTGTGACCAATTATATGAAATTCGTGACCAAATTATATGGAATTGTGACCTTAATATATTTAATTATTAAAATATATATTTAATTTATTTATTTGTAAATAAATTTTAAAAATATCTGAAATTTGAAATTTTAAACTTAAGTTCTTAAATTTGAAATCTGTAAAACTAAATTTTTTAGTTATGAAATCTTCCCAAAGAATATTATGATGGTAGAAGTCACTATTGGGCTTGCTAGTAAAAACATGTGGGTCTTAAGTTAGTTTAAAATTTTTTAAAGATGATCGAATTATCGGATCGAATATCCGATAACATAACAAATCGGATATGAATTTAACAATAGAATATCCGTTGGATTATCGGAACGGATCGGATAATTTTCTTATCGGATCGAATATAGGTAGATCAGATCCATATTCGATCCATTTGCAACCCTACTTATATCCTCTCACACGTGTGGATCCCACCTCGATGAAAAAGTAAAAAAATTACCCACCTCCATGTGAGCCTGTACATGCAGCATGATTGTTTTTCTTTATATTAGTTTTTTCGGTTGTGGGCCATTGATTGATAAAGTCAAAAACTCCTATGTTTTGGTGCACATTTTTTCTCCATGAATGCATTTTTTCAAGTAATGATGAATATGTTGTTGAAAAAAAGGAAAAATTATAAATGTGATGAAAAATATTATTTTATTGAAAAATGTGTGGTTGAAAATGAGTATAAGAATGATAATGAAAAAATAATGTAGCTAAAATTAGTTGAATCAAAATTCTCGTACTGATGAGCTTGTTTTACTTTAATTGTATTGAAGTTCACTGCACATAGACGACTATCCATTATTTTGCTCAGAATGAAATTTGGTTGCCCAAAAAATCTTGCGGTCTGATAAATACGGATTCCGAAAAAGGAAACGCAATACTAATTCAACATCATTAAGGTGAGAATATTAATGAATAGGTTGCAAGAATTTACCTTCACCGCGAGAACAAAAATAAGTGTCCTATTTTTAATGAATTTAAAGTTGACTAATAAAAGTTTCAAATATTTACAAGTGGCCGCCAATAAAATAGGGTTGAAAATTTGGAAAATTTCACGTGTGCCATTTGGATTTGATTTTGAAAAATTCGGTGTTTAGTTAATTTGTGGTGGACGTTGAGACATTGACATTGAATGGCTTCCGGCTGTGATAGGCACAGAGTTTTAATGTGTGTCTCTAGTGAGTGGCCTAAAAATGGGCAGCAATAGATACTTGGATAATAGTGGTTGTAGAGGGCAACGCGCACCCGGAGGTGGGAGGTCTGCCGTTGCAGGCCCCTGCGCCCTTTAAGTACATGGTCCATGTGGCCCTGTACGTGTACATGCTTGTACCTCACATGTTATTTTCAATTCACACGAACCAACAAAAAAAAAAATAGAAAATTCGTCATAATATGAAAATCTTCACCAACTAAAGAAAACGAAAAGACAAATGAAAAATGTATAAAATTGCCAGAACTGGAAATACGAATCTGGCATCTTGGATTTACAACAAAAAAGTCTAATTTATTATAATCATCTATTATAAGTATTTTCTAGGGTATTTAATTTATAGTTTCTCTCTAATGCTACGCATGTCAGTTCTCCTTTCACAAGCAATGTCTACGACATCCCATATTTAATGTTGGAGCATGATTTGTCGTTTGTTGTGAATGTCCTAAAAGCGCCTTCGTAAGGGACACTTCAAAGTAAAGGCCCAAAAGGAGTGGATTTGAGGAAGATTTTCGGACTTGATTCTGAGTGATGTAAGATTGACTGCATTCTCTAATCGATTATAGCTTTCGAGTAAAGTGGTATCTGTATTCTTAACTAGGTAACTTCATTTAACAATTATCACGTTGAACTTGTAATAAGAACGTGCTCGGTTGATTGTAATTACATTTACGCTTCAAGCTTTAACTTTAGTAATGTAGGATAGTATAGATAATATTAAAAACTTGTCAATAATAATAAAAAAGTAAATATCGTGACTATAAGGGAAACAAAGTCAAAGAGAATGTATTAAAATTAATAAATAGGCATAGAAAAGGGGGTCCAGGAGAAAAGGACCATAAAAAGACAAAAAGGTTTTTCATATATCCGCCGGTTGTCTCATTTGGCACCAAATCTTTGAAAGAAGTGGAGCTGAATAGCGTCCGCGGAAGACAGTGATGATTTTCATGCACACAAAACGGAAATCCCAGAAGGCACCCACTCTTCACACCTCGTTGCCACAATTATAAATCAAGATTTATCACAGTCACTGTATTTTCATTCATTCACTCATTTAACTGTTGCTGTATTTTGGGATGTTTGAATGGGTGATATGTTTTAGGCGAGATATCTGAAAATGGACAGGCGGGCGGTGGCCGCTGTAAGCGCCGATTCTTCTTCATCCTCTGGCGAATCCAGCTTCCGGGAGCTCGATGATGTTTTCTTGCAGGTCCCATTTGATTTCGTATTGTTGTGTATAAGGTTTATAGATTGTAGCTTAATGCGTAAATTAGTGGTTTTAGAGAAATAATTTTATTTTTATGGCAGGATATTTATTAAGAAAGCCATTTGCTCCACCGCCTACACGATGATGGAACAGTTAATAGTTTGAATCTAGTGGGGGCACTAGTAGACAACTTTTTTTTTCTTTCTTTTTTTTAACTGTATATTGACCCTGAGTCCATTTGTGCTCGTTCATCATAATTGAGCTCTGATGTATGTTATTTGATGATACTATAGTTTTAAGGGACGTTGGGAAGAAGATAAACCAAGAACTAGAAAGTTGGAGTATTTTAGATATCTGAATACATGAATCTATTAACAAGGACGGTAGGGTTGCAGTAGAAGAATATGTTATGTTAGAGAATGATTGTTTTAGAAATTGGGTATTTAAGTTCAATTACTATAACAGAAAGGGGTTTGTAGAGAATGTCATGAATAAGATTAGAGTGAGTTGGACAAAATGAGAAAAATGTGTTACATTAATTTTAGGCGATTAGAAGAGAGATGCCAAGTTAACAATCAAGTTCTGCAGACATTTTAGTCGATTGCCTGACTAGTTATGAGTTACGGTACTTATTATTAGTCGCAATGTTCACAAGATCATTAGAAGGATGTAGTAGAATTAGATTTTAGGAAGGTGGTGATATAATAAGAAATGAGTGTTCAGGTGAACAAATAGAGGACAGAATAACTTAGATAGTAGAGGCATGCCTTGCATAAGCCTAAAAAAGCTAGCAGTCTCAAGACTGATTTGATCTCAGTGGAATATGTTAAAAGAGGAAGAGGTAATATGGTTGCTAAAGATTGGATTTTTGTTTTACCTATGATTGACGTAATATTATATCAAATGGAGTTGAAAAAAAAAGGATTAATTTAGTTCATCCAAAGTTTACTGGGGAAACACTTCTCTTCTTGTTGTTTGTGCATATGGAAACACCTATAAATTCAAGATATAAGAGTAACTTGTAAACTCCCACAATTGATATTTTCTTATCTGCTACGTTGATTATTAAAAGATTATTATTTCTATTTAATTGGTTCAGAATCAAACAAGAATATGGCTTGGAGAAGTTCTTAATACAAGATTGGATGAGGATTTGCATATTTCTGATTTGCTTCAAGATGGGGAGCTACTGTGAGTTCTTGAATTTAGTTGACATTTTCTATTTTCATTTGTTAACATTCTAAATTACTGCAGATTTTCCCTTTTTTTGCTGAATGGGTGGGTGCAATTATGAATCTTAGTTCGACGTATATATTTACGTTTAATTTATCTGTTTCTTATATTTTGGAAACGAATATGAAAGGAAAAACCCATCTCAACGAAGAACGTGCTTTGCTTCCCTAGAAATTTATCACCTGACATGGCAAACAGCACCGCCAATAATTATTAGTAGTGCACCTGTTTGTGGGCTCCATTATAGTTCTTCATTCTTTTCTCTCAAGGAAAAGATAACAATGTGGGGAAAATGTTCTAGTGCCTCTAGAAAGTATTGGCTCCCAAGATTTTTACTATTTTGGATACAAACATAAATCTTTTTACCTTTTTACTTGCTGAACAGGTGAAGAAATTTTAAAGGTACGGGATCTTTTAACAGCAGAAATTAATTAGCCATTGGCGTGTAATATATATCTTGATGGGGATAATGTAATGTAGAAAATCCAAATACAAGGGATGAATGAGTAATGATAATGCTTGATGTTGTAATTTCAACTAATTGTGGGAGATTTTCCTTCAGAACTGCATTGTGATGTAAAGAGGGTTAAATTTATAAGAGAAACACCGTTGAGACAATTTTTTGAAGAAATTTTTAGGAACTCGTTCATATCTCTAACTCCAGTTAGCTAATTATGTGTAATAAAAATGGTTTGTTTTCTGTGTTGATAGGTGGAGGAAAAAAAAAGCATCTAGAGCTGTACATGGCACATCATTATAAAACATGAGATAATGTCAAGTTTTTAATTGTTTTGTGAGACAATTTTTCTTTGTGTTCAATGTTTTCGACTTGTCTGATTTTTTAGGTTTGAAGTTTCTGAAGTGGTATGGAATTTGATGTTGGAAAAATGTGTGGAGCTTAGACATTTCAAACATAAACACGGCCCTTTTGGTTCTAAGAAGAGTAGTGGGAGATACAGGCCTTACTCCAATGTTGATTTATTTCTGAAGGTAACACATCATAGCCTTGCCCCCACCTCTACATAATTTACTGGTAATATTTTTCACTTGACAGTTACTAATTGGAGCCAGAGCTATTAAAGTAATATTAGCGCCTTTTAAATTTTTCAGTATCATTTTAAAAGCAATCTATTGAACAGTTTATTGTCTTGAACTTCTGGGATTTTGTAATCCTTGAAGAAGAAAGAACTGAAAATACTCATAAACTATTTCTGTTATACACAGTCAAGTGAGTAACTTGTAGCCGTAGCATTATGGTTCATCTATTTCCAGAATATTAACAAAACTTGTCAGCTTATTTCTCGATACAGCTGTAATATCCAATACAAATTCCAAGAAGAAATCACAGATTCAGACAAGAAGTTCCATAAGAAGAGTTCTATTGTATGATGTCCACTACACATCATAGCAAGTCCTTTCTGTCGAACCAAATGTATACCGAAGCATTGAAGAATGCCATTTTCAGAAGATAGTCTTATATCTTGTGAACTTATTAATTCATAATCCCCTTTCTCATTGGGATGTAACAATGTAATTATTGAACCGTTCTCCTACCACTGGTGTGCAACAAGCCAATATGATTGAGAAAGCAAAGAGCACAAGTTCTGAGGCGAATAAAATTTGTACGAATGTCCAAATCATAGTTTTTTAATGCACTTTTATCGAGTTTTTGAAATGACTTTTTTAGTATTTCAAACTACAAGGAGGAGCAAGTAGTCTCTGCCAACAATTTGATATCCTATCTAAGTAGAGTGGTTAAAAATTGATTGCTAATATTATTGATTCTCCTTTTTTTTCCTGGTAGATGTGCAAAATTTTGGGATTGAATGGCATTGATCTCTTTTCACCATCAGATGTTGTCGAGAAAAGAGATATTCGGAAAGTCTGCATTTGCATAAGAGCACTCTCAAGGAAAGCCAGGTCTAAGCAACTAAGTGTAAGATCTTTTCTTATACCCGGATCCATTTCCTGTTTATTCTAGCCAGTATTTTCAGCAGTTTCAAATATTTTTGCAAAATCTGTTTAAAATATTCTAGTCATGCACCAAAATCCATCAACAATTTATTTCTTGTTAGGTTCCGGACTTTGATGTAGTTGTGTACACAGTAGCCATGCCCACAGTTATGGTTGGAGGCATTAGAAGAAGCTTGGAATCATCACAATGTAGCCTTTCAAGTTCATTCAGTTACAGCTCACATAAAGGATCCAGAACAAAATTGAAACAGGTATGCAGATATTTCACTTTTCATATGAAGTAATTACTATTATTGAGAATTACTTATTGCTGTCAGCTACTTGCCGCTTCATCCGTGTCACAAAATTTGGGTTGTTTGACTTTGATTGTTGTTTAGTTGAGATTTTTTGCTAAATTATTTTCCAATTTTACCCTTACTCAAGCTGGACATTTCAATTTCAAAAACTCAGAAGGGAAAAAAACTGATTGAGTTTTATATTTGCTTATATTATATGAAATTTAATTTTGAATCACTAATATGCTATTGTCCTACTGCAATGCAGAAAAATCTATGTGCAGTGTCTGATAGAAATGACGATTGTCACTCCGAAGAGTCAGATGAGGCGGAAAGCAGATATATGGAAGAACAGTCCTTTTCTTCATCTGCCAACAAGTTTGATGCTACTGGTGAACTACATCCAGACTTGGAAAGTTCACCACCTGGAGCATATCCAGAAGTTGGACGATATGTGGAGAGGCCAAATGTACTACAATCAGATATTAAATGCCCATTTATAGAGGAATTTGAACATGGCCAGAACGAATCAGCATGTTCAATCGAGCCCAAAAAACTGCTTTCTTCAGAAAATTTTGGAAATGATCACCTGCTTGATATAATGTCATCTAATTGCACCGAAAATGATAAAGTGGATATTTCTGATATCAGCTTTGCCCTTGAGAATGACGATTCGGTTGTAGGAGATTCTTCTAGCATCAGTGGAGATGGAAGAAATTATATTTCAGATTACTTGGCATTTTCCGACTTGATTGTCCATACAACTGATCGTAGCAGTCCACTTGTCTTTGATGGAGAAAACAATCTTTTTGATTTCTTCCTGAATGTAGATTCTCAAGAACTAACCTCCGAAAAAAGGAGTGCTCAAAATGGACTTCAAAGGAAATATTCTGATGATGAAGATATGGAAGTATCTTCCACCACTAGCATGAGCTCCGTGTTAGGTCGGATGCTTAACTTGGATTTTGACGACCAGTTTGATGCAGACGATTCTTCAACTACAAATGTTTATGTGGATGATTCTTCATCTACAAATGTTAATACAGACAATTCTTCAACAACAAATTACTCATCTGGATCAGTGGACATTGAGGCTGACAAGCAGGGTGGAAAATCGTTTGTATTGTATGAAACACAAAAAATAGACAAGTTTGAAAACCCACCACGCACTTCAGCGAGTAATTCCCCAGAACCTGAATTCATACATAAAAATTTGGGTGTTTCTACCGAATACTTATCTTCATCTCAGCACAATTGCCAACTATCCAGTCTTGATGACGATACTTGTTATGCTTCTGCAATTGGAAATCAGGTGATTATCAACTAAATTGTCACAATTTTTTATTTCTGAAATGCTCTGTTTGTCCTGCGAGTAACCTAAAGGGATTTACTCTTTTCTTATTTAGGACAAAAAAGAACACAATATCGAAGTATTGGAGGAAAATATTTCAGATGGAAATAAGGATACAAGTCCCGAACTCCCTCCAGTAAAGCATGGTCGAAAGCAACTTCTGAAAACAGTTGTTAAAGGCACGGCCCTTGTCGGTGTGTTATTTTTCTTCTTGCACATTAGGTACGTACTCCTTTATCTGTTCGATTATGATGTTTCTTCTCCTTCATTATCGTGTCAATAATGTTGATGCACCCTGTACATGACTGCAGAAGCAGAGGGGATAATGCGAAAGAAACTAAGCCATCCGATCAGACTCAGAAGTTTAGCAGTGCAAAGTTCTCATCAAAGAAACAACGGAAAGAAGGTAGAATGAGCGGAATATATCCTGCTGAAAAGCTAAAATTTGGAAATTAGAAATAAGTTAAGAGGATATATGATCATGCACTATTCATCAAACAAGCCTTTGAACTTTCAGCAAAGGAAAACTAGAGGCTGATCAGTTGTAAAGTTGGAGAACCTTCTCCCCGATCTTTGTCAAATATTTGCAATCTTGTTGAACAATAATATATACCCCGGTGAATGGCTCATGTGTACCTTACATATATATTTTTGTGTTACTCGAAAGATTCATTTATAGTCCATGGTTATAAATCGAACATTTTAATTCCTATCTCTTCTTTATTTTTCTTCCTGTCTTTTACTGATGAGCAGCGATTTTGATGTTGTCTAGAACTGGAGCAGCGTTCTCACCCACTAGTATCTGTAGACATGCGAAACTATAGTGGAAAGAGTAGTCATAACTTCTCTCTGTTTTAAGCATGCAATTTTGATCTGTTGTACGTTATTCACCTTGTCCACAGCCAACCAAATTTACAGCCTTTTGTTTTGCAGACGTCAAAACAAGTTTCAGATTCTCGATTGTTGACTTGGATCTCTCATCATTTCGACGAACTTTATTTTAGAATAGCCTAAACTATCTACTCACAGATGATGAAAGACACTGGACTTGGTAAGAAAATTCATCAAAATAGATTGTAATTACGAAAACTAAAGAAATTTCTGTCTACCATATTACTTCTCGTGACAAAAAACATGCTCATTTACATTATAGATAGTTCTTCAGCGCCACAAATCGAACTTCTTCCTCAATTTCTTCGTGTTTTTCACTAATAACGATGACACAAAAAGGCGGATGATAATTCTCGTAACATTTGGATTGACCTCGTTTCTGCTGTTAGGCAGTAATAATACTAGAAAAGAGCATTCCAAAGAGTGGCAGCATCTTCACCACATTTGGCATGAACATCCTTGATTCTTTCCACAGATTTACAAATTCCACTGCAGGTCCAGTCGAATGATGCAACACAAACATTACCTGCTTGTGCTTTCCATTCGCATTCTGCGAACAAATTAAGATTCTTGGTGGAATTGTGCAGAAAAAAATCAATAGTATTGATGTAAATTTAAATAATAAGGGAAAGGCAAAGAATAATGCGTACGAGGTGGAGTTCCACAGCACATGTTGCGATCATCAATATGCTCAACTTCAAGACCGATAAACCATGCTCCAAGCGATACATCTTCATTAGCAAACTTATGCAGAATTGGCCTAAAAAATCCCAGTAAGAAATATACGTATAAACAACAAATCATCAGTTTAGTTAACCATTATTTGTGGTTTTTAAAGTTTTTGTCTGAGCAATAACTCTGTCAATCCCTTTAATAAGTTTCTGTACAATGATTAATAGATGAAGACACTTTCGTTTAGATAGTACGAAATGAAAAAAGGTAGAGGGAAGATGACTTACTGGTTGATGGAGATGTATTTTGCAAGATCCTTTGATATAGCGTAGATCTGCCCAGATGCGTGTCGAAAGTATTTATTTCCCTCCTCTCCGAATTTCCAATACTCGGGTTCATGGTACTTAACATTCCTATTGGGAAAAACAGCTTAATATGAAAACATAACGTCGGATATGTAAATGTAAATTAGCATAAAGCCATAATATGCCATTGCAAATATGAGTGTTATGCTCAAGGATTTACTTCTGATAAAGAACTGGACCAGATTTCATACATCCGATATATATTCTAGGCTTTGAACGATGGCGAGCAAGAGTTGCAGCTAACGTGCCTGCATTATCATCGATTTTCATATATCATAAGATTTTGAACCACTGCCAATTTAGATCAAGATAAGGTAAGAAAAGGAAAGCAAATGTACCCAAATTGACATGAACATCATCGTCCACCTTGATGTAAAACTCAGCATCCCATTTTTCAACTGCTGTGGAAAAGAATGCTTTTGTCTTTGCTGATAACTCGTGATATCCTTCAATATGTTCCTGCAAAATAATGTACTTCATCATGTTTGGCTAACCTTAAAAGGAAGTCAAATTTAATTTTCAAGTGTATTTTTATTTCCATACACGTTACCTTTTCCTACTTGTATGTAAAAGTAATTTACTTTGATAGTAGGGTAGTAGTATAACTTATTTATTTTAGTAAATCTTTCGAGCCTACTAAAAGTGCACTTATTACAAACAACTCGTGAAACTGGTGAAATCAGAGGATATTAAGTCTCTATTTATACTTACAAGCCTAAGAAAATCTTTATGCTGAGAGTCCTCCGAGTCAATTGCTCGATCTAGAATGCTGTTGGATGTTGCACTGCATCAATCAATTATAAGTCTGAGGGCAGATTTCTTGATATATTTGTAAGAACGAGCTACGAGTTAGAAAATTGATAAACTCTATATTGTAGTAGTACAAGAGCTTGAATGATTACTTCGATTAAATCTAGTCAGTATTATACAAACTTAACTACCTGTGGCCAATCATGAAACGAACAACAATTCCTTTCTCTTGTTCAAGTTGAAGTAAACTTTTACCTAATAAAGAAATTCAAGGCGACGTTAAACAAAACATCAGGATAAAAACATGCCTTAAAGAACATAAAGAATTAATACCACCTCGAGGCATCCAGGTTTCTCTAACTGAATCGCGCCTCTTCCTACTACTAAATGCAGTGTTTATACCAATAACCATAAATGTCTTTTTCCTCATCGCCGTACTGCCCGGGTGCACAGCAACGTTACTAAAGTTTTCAAAGTTCCCAATCTTGCGGGAATTCTTTGTTGAAGGCAGCTCCATACGCAGTTTAGCTATCGAAGAGTCCAGTGATCTGACATGCCTCCAAGGAATTACATGACTTGGAAAATTATCAAGTTCTTAACTAATACAGGAATTTGAAGCAGTTGGACCACTTAAGAAATAGTTTAATTTTCCATTTTTGTTTTGAACATATGTAGAGTGTACTTACTCTATTGCTTCATGGGCTTCGCTAAACTCTCCAATCAGATCCTCCTTATCCTGAAATAGATTCGACAATTCAATAACAAAAATAAACTAGCCTGGTTCGAAATATATTTGGGTCAACTGCGTGAACTCCGATAATACTCAGAAGGAATATGGGAATAGGCAAACATATATGAATAAATCGACGTAACAGAAAATCTATCAAATATACATGAACCAATTGGATTTTAACTGAAAAAAGATCAGATTATTAAGGAAGAATACCTTGTCTGTTGCACAGTCATCAGAAATAGCAGCCATATCTCCTGGTCGTCGTCTTATGGGCATGATCTGATCCTCTGATTCGGGAACAACCCATATTCTATGGACAAGAAAATCCAAGAATTAATGCAAATTCAAAAATAAATTTATTTTTCTTTAGAACTCATTAAAGTTCATAAATACAATAGACAACAATAGTAAAATCAGACTTAGTGCATGGCTTTCAATGCATGAATCAGTATTATCATGAAATATGAGGAAAACATAAGATAAATCTAAAATTTAAGGACAAAAAAGAGTGAAAAAACCTGTTGCTGAAAAGCGTGCCAAGTGCGAAGCTGAAAATGCACAGAATCAAAATCCACCTGAGTGAAACTTTACCCCCGTTTCTGTTCTTCATCTCGCCTAGCCTTTCTTGATTGTGCTAGGGATATTACATTAACTTACAAACAGTCATGCTACAATTTTCTTGGTTTATGAATTTTAAATCATTGATATTCTTTTTGTTACCGGGTAGATTTGACCGTATTCATGTTTGATTCGAAAAATTGGCTGGTTAGGTTAGTGATACCATGACTTCTACTTTCTCCCTTGCTAATTGTACAAAAGATTAGTCAATTAATTACATGTCTTGTGATCAAATATGTCAACTTCACAATTAATTATCAAACTATTTCAAACATTGATCGGACAAAGACATCGAATTACTGATTGAGTCGATGAATATATTAACAATTTAGTTTCCTATAATTTTAGTTATGTTGGGTTTTAATATCCAATAAATCTCGAGCGATGATGATAAACCGTTTTAGTTTGGATTATATTTCATAGGCCTCGATCGATGAATGAAGTTATATATGGACACCACAATTGTCTAAACCAATCATATAACCTATTTGAGTCATTTGAAGCAGCCTAATTTAATTAGTATTGCTCATGGTCCAACCCAAAACCTATTTGATGGCTTTTTCGGTTAACAACCCATTTATACTACCTATTGGGCCTTATTATTATCTAACCTAAAAGCCCACATCCTTACCCTAGTTATGCTGCCCTTTACTGTAGCTTTTGGTGTGTGAAAGTTGGTTTTTTCATTTAGCCCATGTGTTGGAGTGAAGAAAGGTTCCTTGGCTTCGTGCCTCCCGTGCTTTGTCTTCTCCTCCTTCCTTAGCCTTTGTGGCAAATCTTGAGGCTTGACTAATCTTGAGGCTACAATAAACCTTCCCACCTTGCCCTTTGTCACGCGGTTTCCACAACGTGAATTTATGCCGCAAGTGTACATTGTCAAGTTTTGTAATATAATGAT
>CAIGRK010320594.1:0-12039 GCA_903798315.1 Fraxinus greggii | reverse complement strand
TTTAATAAGTCATCATAGAGGATGCCCTTCTTAGAACCTTTATATACATAGGAACACCTAAATATGTAATGATATCTGTGATGTTTAAGTTAAGAGATTCAATTTTAAGAACAGTGGGGGTGACAATTTTTATAAGGATGAAGACCCTTTAATTTTTATTAAGTGTAGCTATCCATTTTTATTAAACGAATTTAATAATGTCATCAGCAAATTTGCCCGACTGTAGCTACCCATTTCACCTAGACACTAAATACTGCAAAGATTTTTTCAAGGTTACATAAAAGTTTTTTACAGAATTAAAACAGGAGACAATTATCTCCATGTGATTGGCTGCTGCCAAAAACTATTTTGACAGCAGCCAATCACAATGAGACAGCCGTCTCCCCTCTATTAATTCTGTCTAAAAATTATGTGCGTATAGCAAAATTCATATTTCAATTGGAATTTTATTTACCACTGTAGAGTTCGACAGATGTATAAATTCAAGCTATACCTTCCACTAGCTAATTTGCTGAAATAATTCTTCGTCTGTATGCCAACTGATCCATATGAAACAAAAGTTTGTAATGCACTTAATTTGGTTTCCATATTTGTATCACTAGAATCTGAATTTGTTGTGTTTTGGGTAAAATTAATTAGCTGCATTGATGGAAACTACCCATCCTAAGAAGATAGTTCTTCAGTGAAGTGGCCACCATACCTGGATGGTCACCGCCTTTCTATAATGTCAAAGTTGTGTGAATAAAGCAATTGTAGAATGCACAGTCTCTTCCATATTTTGTATTAGCCTCTTATTCTATTTAATTTGTTGTCTTCTTTATTGAAATATTGAATTTACCCTTTAGCAGCAATTCATGTGTAGTTTGGTAAGCTTGGAGTGATGATGTTTTGTTCTATGTTCTAGCTTTGAGTAACAACATGTCAGTTGAGATTTTGACCAATTAGAAAGCAATTCATCTAGCTAATTATTGTAGAATTAGTGATCATATCGAAGCCCAAAATATACAGATAAACATGATAACAAGTAACCATGACTAGAAAAGTACTAACAAAGCATAAGTAGACATACCATAGTCATTCCCATGGTTTTCGATAAAAAGGGAACATGGTCGCAATCTTTTATGTGTACTCGATCCAACTGAGTATTATTTGAACATCGTGACACACATTTTGATGGACGTGATAGCAGTCATTTATATGTTCTCGCTCATACTTAGTATTATTTGAACTTTGTGACACACATTTGATAGATGTTGGCACATTCACTCGCGCCAGTGCACAACTAACTAATAGAACAATCCTTAACTTTACTAGTTTTTAAATTCCAGCCCCTATATCCTCAATTTCTGGATCCACCCCTTATCTATATGCCACCATCCATAAGTTCTCAGATATGAGCAGACAACTTTAAGAGTGCATTTAATTTCGAGCATGAAATTTGCATGAAAAGAAAATAAATTATATTAATTAAATATGTTTAATTGCTTTAGTTTTAAACGTAGAAATTATTATACTTGACCAATTTTTATTGGTGAGTAGATGAAAGAAAGTTGATAGATGAGAGAGAGAGCGGGAGAGAGAGTTACTTGAAAAATAAAAATCACACCTCTTTGAAGAAAATATTTTCCCTGTTTACAAGGAAAATATGATCATGTGACCAAAAGTAAGAAAATATTTTGTGAAATTTTTTTCAATTAAACAGCACAAAAGTCAAAAATTAGGTTGAAAAAATGCATTTTTTATGAAAAATATTGACATCAAATGCACCCTAAATTATTTAAGACCAGGAGTCCCAAAAATACAAATGTAAATGCAAAAATAGTGAATATCTCACATTCCACATATTATATGGTGCCACTTTTTCAACAAACACGGGCTCACCTCCTGCTACGATTGATGTTCAATTTGTCTACTCGCACCCCACTGCTATAAATACAAATTTCCATTATTGCTTCTATTTGTGTCATTTTTCATAAAAAAGAAAAATGGCATAATGGTCCATTTTAATGCCAACGGTTGGATGTAATTTATTCTTTTCTGACATGTAAAATGACGTATGCTTGTCATTGATACTATAGCAAAACATGAGAGGGTTGAAAAATGAGAATTCACGGGAAATAATAGAGCTCAAACGGGTACTTTATAGTCATTTTTGCATATTCTGTAAAGTACAAGTTACTAGTGAAATTGCAACGAAAGAGCAATAAAAACATCAAAATTATGTTTACGTTCGACTAGGATCTATTACTTTTACCTTCGATGTATGGTAAGATGTAAATGACAAACAAACCAGGGGGGAAATTGTAAATTTCAATTTTCCATGGTGCTCTATTTGATATTAAGAAAAATACGGGGGCCCTCTCAACAAAAACCCTAACAAAACCCTTCTCTCTGCTTTGGTCTTTCACCCGCCGCCCAACCTCTCGCGGGTATATATGTCTGTATGTGTAATGGTAGTGAAATTCTTTAATTTTTTGGGTTATTCAGTCAGTGAAATCGGAGTTGAACCAGAGATAATTTCCGGGTATTTGAGATAATGTTGAGAAGAAATGTAAGGCTAAGGAGGGAGTATCTCTACAGGAAAAGCTTGGAAGGCAAAGAGCGTTTGCTCTACGAAAAGAAGCGGAAAATCAGAGAAGCTTTGGAAGGTAAAATAACTGTTAATTAGAAAAATAAGAAATACTAATCAAGGTTACAATTATTTTTACCTAAAGCAAAAAAATAAAATAAAAATTGTCAAATCTATGTGTAGATTGCTAACAGTTTTAATTTATTTATTTGCTTATGGGCAGAGGGTAAACCGATTCCTACTGAGCTCAGGAATGAAGAGGCAGCCCTTAGACAAGAAATTGACCTTGAAGATGAAAACACGGCTGGTATGCACCTTCAATTCTATGATGTATAGCTTGAATAAATATAATATGCATAAAAGGCTTCATGTCATAAAATGTTAAGACCACAACCTTAATTCTTTATCCAGACTTGGTTTCGGATATGAAGAAATGTAGGCGGACTCATATGTTCAATATGTATAGTAGTATTTATTTCTTTGTTCTTTTCTAATCTTTAGATTTGGGAGAAGGAAACTAGGGTGTTAAGTTTGAGATGTGAGAGCCTTTTTAAAAATATACATTAGGAGAATAACCAATAAGAAAACAGAGGCTTCTTTTCATTGAAATTTGGACGAACGAGTGATGAGTGAAAACATTTGAGAACCATAAAGGATGGATGAATAAGCATCAAGTTGACTTCTTTTGCTTGTATATGATGTATTCTGTGAATGAAATTGCTGTTATCTGTCTCAATTTTGCTCAAAAGCATGACTTCTAAATTTGCTCAAAACTTTGCAATTAAAATTGCTCCAATGAAGTCCAATTATTAGGGTCCTCCTTGCAGGTGGTGAATTGACCTGGTCTGGTTTGACAATATTATTTTTGTTTTAAGCTTTTCACTGTAACCTGCCATGAAAGAAAAATCCGAGATAAAATTGGGTTCGTACTGTAGTGTGTGTGTGTATGATGTATCATCACTATTTTTGTTGTGTATAGGTGACTGCAAACTTATGAACTTTGACCACCTGAACTAAAAGTAATGCATTTCACATAAGTGTTGGAAGCTGTCATTGAGAGTGAAATTTTTTATAGCTTTGCAAGGGTTCTGTTTTGTTCTAGACATATTGATCTCCAATTAATCAGCTACAAATTAAAACAATGGAAATGCTATATGTAGAACTTTGCAAGCAATGTTAATTTCTTCTTGCAAATTGATTTAATGGAATTTTAGAACTCTCACTCACCAACCCCAAAGCTTTTATACTGCTGACATGCAAACATTCAAGCATTTTCATTATGTGCCTAACCTATCATAATATAACATTAATAGATTGAGTTAGCAAGCAAAAATTATACAAATTTATACAAATTCTGCTTAGACATCTGTTTCGATTACAGAGGCAATGAGGGGTGCTAACCCAATTACCCAGCACCATTTTGGAAAACCCGTTGTCATTGTCTTTCATGAGTCAAGTATGCAAAACCTTAGATTCTCATTGTTGTTGATAAAGAGGAAGAGCCTGTTTTTATGGATAACAATCCTTTTTCTTCTTATTATCTTGAAGGAGGTCTGCGGATACGTAGGATGGTTTCAAGGTAAATAAAGTTCTTGCAGCCAGATTATGATTACTCATATATTAGAACATGATCACTGCTGCAAATATGGAAATACCACAATCTTATCCCTGACTTTCGGAGAGTGTGTGCAGTAGACGAGGACATTCTCACAGTAATTAGCATAGTAATGATACCTGCCTGCATTCCTTTTTCTAGATGGATGGTTCAGTAGGATGGTCTTGATCTTTGTTGGTGGCACCTCCCTCTCGAACCCTACACATGAAGAGGACTAATGATCTCTCTTTACTGTGCCTTTTGAGGCCCAATCTCCTTCCTGAATAAGGTGCCATTAGAAGAATCTGAATGCACCTGCTTCACAAATGTGTCATCATTCACCGTCGAAAGTACGACTATAATTTCTTTTGACACTGACTAATAAATCCTTGGGGCCACTGGTTCCTCCACTTGAAAATACTTTTTGTAAAGTGATCCTACATTCTCCATTACTTATGTGTCATATATTATATAGTACATAACTTCGATCTATATGGCGGTGTCCTTTCTAGTAAGTTTTATAAAGTAGGCCTCTGCATGATTTCCCATGGGTTGAGTTGATATCCCTTCTGGTGTCATTTTAGAATGGACCAGCCAGAGTATTATTTGGTACATAAGATCCCAAAGAACGAATCGTGAATCAAAAGGGATCAATTTTCTAGTAAATGGTGTCAAAAGATGTGATTTATGGTCTATGGAAATGACTTGTTTCCATATTTCTTTCCTAAATAACAGGAAAAGAAAGACATAGGAGATCAACTCTCACTCAATTTATGTTCAGTGGTCCTTATTCACGTTGGAGCTAGGAGAAACAGCTACTTTTGGGCTTTCTAACTTCAGCTAGCTAACTGGTTTACTACTAGCTTTGAACCCTTTGGAAAACATGCCTAGTTTTCCTTCTAATTATTTTTTTGGTATTAACTAAGTGAGCAGTAAGGTGAAGTATGAAGCCATTTGGTAAAGAAGCCTCTGCATGATTATCTATGGGTTGATTGATATCCCTTATGGTTGTGATTTTAGAATGGACCAGTGTGAGATTTTTTTGGTTAATACATTTTTTGAACTTTTGAACTAAGATGTAAGGTGAAGTATGGCACGTTTTAATAAAGTATTGGAAAACCGTTCCATTCTCCCACTTTCGTTCTTTAATATAGCTTTGTTCAGTCAAGGGAAAGATGAAAATCCAACAGGATGGAGCTGAGCTCTTCATTTGGAAATCATGCTTGAAATTAGATGTATAAGCCTTGTTCTATGAGAATATCTGTTTGGTTGTAAAGCTTGCCATGTCACTGACCGATTGAACGCAAGAGGAACATGTAATGCTTGACTAACCTATAAACATGTTGCCTATTATATTGGTTCGGCTATAGTATTATTGCAGTCTTCTCATTTTCATGGTAAAATTGATTTCATTTTTCTTTTGGTGTCTGATATCCTGATTCCAATTGTATTTATCTAGTTCCTCGTTCAACAATTGATGATGAATATGCAAATGCGGCTGATAGAGATCCTAAGATTTTGCTTACCACATCGCGCAATCCCAGTGCTCCTCTTACACAGTTCGTAAAGGTTAGGCTAGACTCTAAATTTTCCAAATTTTTTGCTCTGTTTATTTGAACTTGGATTTGTTAATGGTTTATTTCTTTTCGGTTTTATGTTTTTGCATACATCATTTATTAATAGATATTTGCTTTCTTTCCTAGGAATTGAAGTTTGTCTTCCCCAATGCACAACGAATGAATCGTGGTGCTCAGGTTGGTCCATCTATTTACCATAATTTTCTATTTTGGTTGCTTTTAATGCATTGTTTATGGGGTAATTGTTCAATTGGAGGTTTAGAGGTGTAGAGATGAGAGATATGGACTTGGGATGAGATGCTTTATGAATTCTATTAGATGTCTTATCATATGGAACAAACTTTTAGTTCTTTGAATGCACAGAGAGCTGGCTGCAATGTGGGAAAACTTGTGGGAACTTTCAAGCCATTCAAATTGTGAACGGGACATGGTCCATACTCTTGTACTGAACTTAGGCGTATAGTGGAGATGAATTATAGAATTGTCAGGTTGACAAGGCCTACACTGAGAGAAAGTTTAGCTTACATGACAGAGTAGATATGTTAAATAATGATTTACACTGTAATAACTATGGTAACGATCATAATTGTAGCAATTTTCAATTAGCAATCATTGAATGTACTATGGACTTGAGAGAACAAAATATGTCAATCTGAATATTGGAGTGATTATATAAAATATCTTGATGTCCTTTACAAATAGCCAAAATGTAGTGCCATTTCACAGATTCTTTCTGGAGGTCATTTCTTATATTACTACATCATGATGAAATTTAATTAGGTTTATACTTTATATTGTTTCCTGTCCTCCAATATTTTATTAAATTAATGAATTCACCGAGGTGTGAACATGTATCGTATTGGATTAATAAGATAACACTATGAGTCAACTGGATTTGACCAAATGGGAATTTTCTATATCTTATCATCTTACCATACATCTTTTGAACTAGTTGATAATCCTTGTTCCATTCTTCTCAGGTTATTTCTGAAATTATTGAAACCTGCAAAGCACATGATTTTACAGATGTTATTTTAGTTCATGAACATCGTGGTGTGCCAGATGGTATGATTATAAGCCATCTTCCTTTTGGTCCAACTGCTTACTTTGGATTACTCAATGTGGTAAGTAATTCTGCCTTTCCGTATAAGCTTCATCACACCATTTTGTAGTCCAAGACATGTTGACCCACCATTCTTTTGTAGGTTACTAGACACGATATCAAGGACAAAAAGGCTATTGGAACAATGCCTGAGGTTTACCCACATTTGATTCTTAACAACTTCACTAAACAGGTACTACTTTACGCTCACTTTTGCATTCATCTAACATTCAGAGTCCTATTATAAATCCAAATAATTATGTAAGCAATGGGAACCTGACTAGGTATTGTAGTCATGGGATGCATCATGATTCTGGGAGTGGGTTTGTGTTTTATGGGAGGGTGTGGTGGTGGCTTATCGGCTAAGTTCTTTAATGGTTACATTTCTTATAGAACTGTTAATTTTTGGCAGACGGGTCAAAGGACAGCAAACATTTTAAAGCATTTATTTCCGGTTCCCAAGCCAGATACCAAACGTATTATCACTTTCGCTAATCAATCAGACTATATATCATTCAGGTTGGTATCTTGTGCATAACCTTTGCTGCATTTTTGGTATCTCTGTTAAGCCAATGTTTGTTTCAGTTCAGATATTAAATAGTTCAACGGGGTTGTAGTTGGGTGCAATTCTGTCTGAGAATGATTGGAAGATGGAAGGATATGTGGGATACTTTTATAAGTAGGAGTTTAGAACAAGATGACAGGTGGTATATACTCTTTGGGACATTCAAGATTTTTGGAAAGACGAAAACAAAATGGCGACTGCCTTAATGCTCAACCTAAGGAACAGATGAAAACTTACTAACCGGAGGACGTTATGTAGTGCTGGGGCAAATAATTGAGCATAAAATTGAAAACTTGAAGAACTTTTAGGGTTCCTTCTGTTTCTTTTTTCCTTTATTTTTTGGTTTGCCGAATTTTTCTTTTAAGAATAGGGAGAGGTAGACTAAAATTTACAATTGTTGATGTAATTGCGAAAGACTTGATTCCGTTAGACCCTTGGATAGGTATAGCAGTTAGTTGAATGTGCCAAAAAAAGATTCGTGTTTCTGATCCCAAGTTTATTAGGTATAAGGCTTGGTTTGTTGTTGTTGGTTTGGAGTGAGGAGGGTAAAATAAATGGATAGCAAAAGGCACGGTCATGAGTCATTGGTTGGTTGACGCAGATATAAATGTATTGAGCTTGAGCCTTGTTAAGCCTACATTGTACACGACTGCCTGAAATTTATGTGGATGCGTTAATTCGTATACTCCAGAGTTTTTGACATGAAATATTATCAGTGTTTTTCACCTTTTTGTCTGTAATTGCAAAACTTCATTTGGCCTAAAGTTTTAGGTGAGAGTGGAGAAAGTGAATATTTAATATAACTTATAATATTTATTCCCGTTGTTGGTGGCCAAGAATTTTGTGGTTGCATCATTCAAGGATAATTTTGTAAAATGTCTAATCTAATTTAGGAAGGAGGACATTATTTTTGGTCTAGGCAAAAAGGAGGGAAAATTAGGGCTGTGATCCCTATCCTTTGAAGGAGTGTAGATATGGATCCTCAACTGTTAAAACTGAGGACATTGTTCCTCGACCTTTATAATATTGCCGATACTCGATATAGATTTTTGGTGGACTGAATTCATCCATTTGGCTGTTATGAAGTTAAATATTGTGGTGAAAAGAATTGTACCCTCCGTTTGAATAACTTTAAAAAAAAAAAAGGAAGGATAAAAAATAACTACAAAAATAAAATAAAATAAATAATAATAATAATAATAAGAAAAAGACAAATGTCTTCTTTCCCCTCCATGCCACCTACCCAACCCGGCCCCAACCACAAGACCCTCCACCATTAACAAACACCACAATTGTAGTAGCCTAATTTGGGTCAATTGCACCATCATCATTAACCGCCATTACCGCCACTAGTCAACCACCACCGTGTCCAACTTGTGATTTTGTCAACACTAAAATTTACTTATTATCCTGGAGCATTTTTTGGCTTTCGGAGCTCACTGCTCAGACAATTTTGAAGTAATGATTAAATGGAATTGAACAACCAGTTCAATTTGCCATGACTAAAGAAGCCCAATTCAAGTTCTTCCCATGTAAAGACTTGGGTTTGTTCTCCGGAGACAAATTAGGTTGGAGTTACAAGGTCAATGGTTGTTTTGGAAACTGGCCAACAGTGAATGAAATGAATAAACACCAAAAGTGGTGCAGGCAATGGTTCTTGATGGTTGTTCTCATTTTCCAAACTCATGTTTCTTTAACATTTGGCCGTCTGTTGCTGTTTAATTTAATTTTCATGTTTTATAACACATGAAAAGAGATCTGTGTAAGTAGTTTAATTAGGTTCTTTTTAGATATGAAGGATGCAAACTGTCTTGAACACTACTTAGCGATTTGATGGAGTAGGAGTTGAAAGATCTGGTGGAGGATGTCTTCAGGTATACATATGGAGGATGGTGGAGAGGCAATTGGCAATGGCTGTAGCACAGCAACATCTGGTGTCAGGTGGTGGATCTTACGGTCGACAGTAACTTGGGGGTGGGTGTGGGGGTGGGATTGAGAAGTAGATTATATATTCTTTTTCCTATTCATTTTTTGGTAGGTTTTCTTTTTCTTTTTTATGTTATTCAAAGGAAGTTATTTTTTAGCCATTAAATGGATGCTTTCTGTCCATTATCTGAAGTCACAATACTATATAGGTTGAGGACCTATGTCCTCGATTTTGAAGGTTGGGGATTCCATCATTCCAACCCTAATTTTCCCAAAAAAAATGAGGTCCAATCCCGAAGTGGGAGTAGTTCATCTAAGTGATATTTGTTTCATAAAAGAAAATTTTCTAGAAAACAGTCGTGTGTTTGATTAGGCAAAGAAATTTGACACCCATTAGGTAACTAACAAAATTGAAACAAGGAAGATAAGACAAACATGTCGCTGATTAAGGATTTCATGATGGAGATGTGGTCAAGTATTCTTCTTTTACACTACGCATGCTTACTGATGTATTCACCGACTAGAATCTGCTCATATATGGTGCATGAGTAATTCTTTTAGCACTGTGTTACTAATTTTCAATTAAATTATGCAGGCATCATATCTATGAGAAACGTGGAGGTCCTAAATCAATAGAACTAAAAGAGATTGGTCCTCGATTTGAAATGCGGCTTTACCAGGTACTTTTTGGTTAGTTGTGATATATTTAACTTATCAGTTTTGATGCATTATATTGCAATNGTGGTCAAGTATTCTTCTTTTACACTACGCATGCTTACTGATGTATTCACCGACTAGAATCTGCTCATATATGGTGCATGAGTAATTCTTTTAGCACTGTGTTACTAATTTTCAATTAAATTATGCAGGCATCATATCTATGAGAAACGTGGAGGTCCTAAATCAATAGAACTAAAAGAGATTGGTCCTCGATTTGAAATGCGGCTTTACCAGGTACTTTTTGGTTAGTTGTGATATATTTAACTTATCAGTTTTGATGCATTATATTGCAATATAAATATATTGCAATTCTTATGAGTTTTGATACATACATTATGTTGCAATATATTTTTCATTTCTTATAGATGATGGTGGCCTCAATAAGCTAAGCTATTCTTTCCTCTTATGTGTTTGATCTCTGCTGTGGAATTACGTGTTAAAACCTACCCTAATTTGATTTGCTGTAGTACACAAAATTAGCGGAAGTCTAGCTTGTGTGTAACACTATAAGATATTCCTCCCTGGAGCTCGTTTAGCCATTTCTCACTGAGGTGACCTAGTTTTTCTTGTAAACTACCTTTTGTCACAACTGAGTTTTCTTGAGTGACATCAACACTCCTGTAATATAGTTTCTCCAAGTAGCATGTAAAGATTTCCCAACTTCTCTCCTCTCATCACCACTATGGGCCATTCACTGTATTGAGAATCCTTCCAAAGTGATCTAAGCCCCTCTTTGTCTCCCATTATGGGAGAAAGAATGGAGTTTTGAATAGTATTTTTTGGAGAATGTGTTGTTCAAATTTAAAGAAATTTTATTGATTTGTGTAGAATATTTTATTATTGGAATGTGCGGTGGAGAATGTTATTGTAAAAAACAATGTTTTCAAATAAAGGGAGACAAACAACCTCTAAGTTTTTCTTCAACTCATGACCCATGAGTATGGCGTACATCACCCATCGTTCTGATACTGTCGAGCAATCTGATCTTTACAGTATTTATTCTGATGGTGCTATTATCATCATTGCATATTAGAACAATATCGGCACTGCANTATTTTGAAGAATTAGTTTAATACGATGTTTGTCTCCCATTATGGGAGAAAAAATAGAGTTTTTAACAGATATGTGTTGTTATAATTTAAAGAAATTTTATTGATTTGTGTAGAATATTTTATTATTGGAATGTGCGGTGGAGAATGTTATTGTAAAAAACAATGTTTTCAAATAAAGGGAGACAAACAACCTCTAAGTTTTTCTTCAATTCATGACCCATGAGTATGGCGTACATCACCCATCGTTCTGATACTGTCGAGCAATCTGATCTTTACAGTATTTATTCTGATGGTGCTATTATCATCATTGCATATTAGAACAATATCGGCACTGCAATCCTTGTATCTGTCAAATAGAGATCTACTGCTTGTAGTCTTATTAAAATCTCTGCTTGGCCCCTTTCATCTTCATTGTTGACAATATTTATTTTTTCTGACATCTGATTTTTACTTTGCTTCCAGTACTCATCAATTTGCTGCAAAATTTTCTGATGCATCTCCTTTTGGTATTATTAGAATAGTCACTGTTTAAAAAAACTATGCGAGGCTTATGCCTCTAATCCCACCTCGCATGAGGCTTTCGTAAAACGCCTTGAATCGCACTCCTTAAGTGCCATTTGGGAGGCTTATGCCTTGACTTAGGGAGGCTTATACCTAAAGGTTTAGGCATAAGCCTCAAGATGACTAAATTGTTTGCACATTTGTCTTGCATTTTCTGAACAATTAGTATGGACCTTAACCTTTTGGGTTTTTTCTTCTTTTATTGATATATTTTTTGTTTGTTTGCAAGCTAAACTTTTAATTTTGGTAACTTGTTTTATTATGAAATTCTTAAGATGGTTTATGGTTTATTATAAGCATATTTTTGTACTTTTACAATTGAAAATTCCTCTCAATCTTCTAAATTACACAAGTTCCAATTATACCCAAGTTC